>WEIT01001693.1:30489-77311 GCA_013389985.1 Dryoscopus gambensis | reverse complement strand
AACCTTTGGTTTGCAATGAGTGAGGTATGCCATGTTTTGTCATGCTCTGGACTGGTCAATGAGCAGTGTTCTGCCTCAGGTCTGCCCCATCCTTCAGCTTGTGTGTGGGATGCTGGTGGGGAAACAGTGTCTTGAAAGATAATGAAAGGGGTATGAGCATGTTTTTCATATGCTGTTGGTAATTGGAAGCAAATATTCAGGCTTTCCAGCAAGACTGTTTAATGGTAAGACTAACAAGCAGAATGGTGTTGCAGGACATTTGGGAGTCATTAGTGCTCTGAACNAAAAAAAAAAAAAAAAACCAAACAAAAAAACAACCAGTGTAGATGTTTACAAAATCCAGTAACAAATACTCTCATCAAAATAATCCTGTGAGAAAAAAATCAGGACGGAGGACTCCACTGAATGCTTTTGCTCACAGTTACATAAAACCCCTGTGGTGAGATGGAGATAAGGCTGACATGCTTGTAACCATTTAGGAGCAAAAAATTCTCAGTGAGGGATATTAGTTATCCACCCAAATAAGTACTACATATCAAAAAATAATTTGCTGTCAAATGAAATCTTAACACTTCAAAGTGTGGAAATACAATATTAAGGGATCCAAGTAACATTTAAGTAACAATGCTGTTCAGTAAGAAAAATAAAAATAGTTAGTGTTTATGGTATCAAATGAGATTAAAAAAAGACAACCTTTTTATATCTATAGGTATTTTATATATAGACTTCTCCTCTGCTTTCATTAGGATAAAGTGCTTCATTTAAGGAAAGTTGCTCCATTTATGAGCAGTGAGTGAGCATGGCTCACTTTAAATCATGTGTAGATATGTTTGAGTTAGAGCTCAATGTATGTTTTATATGCTTATTTGTACTGGATTATTTCATTCATACTTGATAATTTGTGCATTAAGCCTCAGTAAGAAAAAATATTCATAACTCATTCCATAATATCAAAATCAGAGGGATTAACGGGGGGACTAAGCAGATCAAGTAATTGGTGAAGCTACATGAAAACATTTCATAGATGGTTTGAGAGTATGATAAATGCCAAAAAGTCTTCCAGTGCCTAATTCCTCAGCTAATAAGAAACTGCAGCCTTTAGTGGGCATCACAAGTTCCCTGAGAAGAAAAGCCAGTCACCAGTAGCAAACCTACTGTGTCAGTGCCAGCAGAGGTGGTTCCAACTTTGTGCATTCCACCAGCTTGCGGAAGGGATAGACTTGATCAACATTTCTTAATCAAAGGACTGGCTAATTTTTCTGAGGAGAAGTTCAAATGCATCTGGTTTATGCAATACTGCCATAGTGGATTTGCATTCTGAATACAAGAAATAAGCTTTTCTGTGTGTTAATTTTTTGTGTTTAATTTTCCCTTCCCTGTCCATCACCCTGTTTCATGTGCTTATCCATGAGCATTGGAAGGTGCAGGTGCTTTCCGTCCATATTTGCTAACATTCCTTGTGTCATGCAGCCCCTCAGGTGTGTCCTGAACTGAAAGGCACTGAAAGTCCCTTCCAGTCTGCATAATTTTGTACTCAGGTATATCTTGCATGATATTTAATTAATTTTGATGATGGGGAAGGTTAGAAATCTCTGTTGTTCTTTTGGGATAAAAAAGGCCAACACATGCTAAATTTTTAAAAAGTGAATAAAAGTGGAATAATTAAGCTCAATTTAAATAATGGTTTTGTTTGTACAGTCTCAAAGCAAGTAAGTAGTGTCTTCCCAACATGTGTGCTTTAGTTGTCACACCCCAAAATATTCAGATCCCTGCTAAAATAGGGAGCAAGGAAGATAATGCACAGTTTCCTTAGTTTGTATGGGTTTTGTACAGACTATGAGAAATAGAAATACCAACATGTTCATAACATTTTTTCAGGACAAGAAGTTGATTTAGATCTAGAAAAATTACTTGCTTTCCCAGAAGAGAGCTATGCTGCTGCAAAATTTTGTTTTCCACCAACTCAACCTGAATGTGTTGAGTTTCACTGTGGAGTTGAAAAATAAACACATTTTGTATCTCAACAATTATCATGAGCTGCCTCAATTTATTAAATCCCCTGAGACCTGTGTTTAAAAAGAAGTGGACAGAAATGGCAGGAGAGCATTTCCCTAAACTGAGAAATTATTGACTAATTTGTGGCAGATGACAACTATAATTTTGCAAAGAATGAGACTTTTTAGTATTTATTATGATATTATTATCGTGATAAGCTCAGAAAGTCACTGCATTCTCCTACCTTTTGAGACTTTTAACAGTACTGCAAACTCTTGCATCAGGCACTGAGAAAATGATAACATTTGCTTAGGTTTTAAGGGAGTGCTCAAGTTTTTAAGATTGTTTTCCAGTTTTGGACTGCTTAACGGTTAACTCCGTTTTCTGAAGCCACCAAAGTTGAGAGGATTCTTAAAACAAACTGAAACTTGAGAATCTCTCAGGAACTTGAACTTGAAGAAAAATAACAAAGGCCACAACTTAGTGGCATTTTATGGCATTGCAAATATTCCACCATGCAGCACCAAAACAATTTGGCAAGGGAATAACATAACATTATCTGAAATGAAGAGTGAGATCTAAGTGAGCTAGACAACCTAAACTCTAAAAATAATGGAAAAGAAACAACCTTCCCCCAATTTACCTGCTGAAGGCAGTTTCAAGCTTCCCCATCCTTCAATTTATTGTAGCATATATCATTCAACATTTCAGTTACAGCATGTAAGTAAAAAAAAAGCCTCTGAAGATAAAATAACTAATTTAAATATTTTTCTGCATTTAATATATGAATAGTTTGTTGCATAAAAGCAATCAAAGATACTGAATTAATGTGTGGTATAGAGGAAGAGATGACAACTGATGCATTCCAGGATGGAGAAAATTTTTTAAAATTATTAACGCCAGGCTAATTTGTTTCACTCTGAGCCATTGCTATTGTGCTGCTGGGCTGTTGTGCAGTCTTGTCAGCTGTTTGCCTGAATATAAATAACTGTAATTTTCACACTTGTCTCTTCCTACAGTTTGTAAAAGCAGTTGGTTACAACATCGAATTAAATTGATATCTGCTGAGCAGGTTTTAATACAAAAAGTTCTCAACAGGTTTGGTTTTTTTTTTTTTCAATCTTTTATAAAAAAAAAAAATTCACACTTGTCTCTTCCTATAGTATGTAAAAGCAGTTGGTTACAACATCGAATTAAATTGATATCTGCTGAGCAGGTTTTAATACAAAAAGTTCTCAACAGGTTTGGTTTTTTTTTTTTCAATCTTTTATAAAAAACCCACAAATGGACTTAGAGGCACCCAGGAGTCCTGTTTTCAAGCATGCTGTAGTTCTTTGTCAGGGAGCTTTAGTAGTGCTTTTTTCTTAAGCTGACTTCTCCTATGCAAAGCCCCTCTTGCACTGTCAGGGTTGTGTGGGAGGCCGACCCTCCAGGCTGCCCGTGCAGGTGCATGAACAGCTGCAGAGGGAGGGAAGGTGATGGGAAAGCATTTCCCTCCAAAACCCCTGGATTCTGATTCCTGGCAGAGGTGAAACCAAGGATGTAGCTTTCCATAAGTAAGCAAGTTTCTTCACATAATCAAGGAGGGTACTGTGGCTGTTGCTAATCTTTTGCAAAACCTTGCTTTGAACCCCTTTTCTAGGGCTGAAGGGAGTGTAGAGCCAGAAAAAGAAACATACTGGTGAGACCAAGGTGCTGTCTGGTGTAGCATCCCTCCTTGGCCTGTGTTTAAAAGTGAATATTTACAACAGGCTATGGCAGTGTGTGGTCTCCCTAAGCCAGTGGATTGGGGTGTGTGGGGGGTGTGTGTTATGTACGATTTGTACCTGAGCTAAGATACTTGCAGGGGTGTGACTTCTTCAGCCCACTACAGTTTTCTTATCCCTTTGCAATTTTCAAAGCAATGATTTCTAATACTAGGAAAATATTTTGATTAGGGTTTCTTTAATCCTTTCTTGTATCTCCAAGGGAAGAAGAGTCCTGGGGAGTACTTTGCTTCTTGGCTCTGTTTTCAAGGGCAGGTGAAACCTGTGTGTATGTGGCAAAGGGCAGCACCCTGGCCTTGGCTAGTATTGTAAAATCTTATGTGGACATAGGCACCTTTTAACTGCTGTCTTGGACTTCTCTTAGAAATGTTTTGGTCAGACTGGTCATAAAATTGTGAAAGTTGGAAAAGATCTCTAAGATGGTTGAGTCCAGCTGTTGACCCAGCAGTGCCATGTTCACCACTAAACCATATACCCAAGTGCCACATCCACACATCCTTTAAATATCTCCAGAGATGGTGACTTTGCTCCTTCCCTGGGCAGTCCAATGCTTGCTTCCCCACCTTGGGTACAGGAAGACTATAGGACCAGGTACAGTGTAATTCTTTAACTGGGGATAGGGGGACAAAGCTCTAGCGGTTTCTGTGCACTAGTGTTTCAGGGACTTCTGGATTCATTAATAAGCTGACCAGACCAGCAAGACATCTCCTCAAACAAGCTGAATTTACAAGGTTCAAAATTATCTCTATTTTGAGAGCTACAGCTACTTTTTGTATTCATATGACTGGTGAGAGACTGGTAATTGGACTCCCATATAAAGGATTTTGGACATGTAGCAAGGAAGAGCAGGTACTATTGTATCAGATGTCTGGAAATTTTCAGAGTAATGGATTGAATTTTTAAAAGTTGAAAGTACAATTATTTGGTGCATGAGTACAATGACAGGAAAACCTTTAACAACATCTTACATAATCTCTTTTTTACTCTGAATTGGACACAATTTAGGAAAAAAACAATGTTGTGCTTGCTTTTGTCCCAATTATTTGTGGAACTAAGTGGATTTACGCACTTCAAAAGCAGCAGCAATGTGACCCTTTTATTACTGATTGTAAAAATAGCTGGAAAAACTACTGACTAGATACCAGCACTGTCTGAATGCTATAAAACCCTGGGAAAGATGTGACTTGCCTCTCCCCTTCCAGTGAATTGGCACCTCTTCAGTGTGCTGTTGGGTAACACAAGCTGCCCATGGAGACTGAAAGTGGGGAAAACAAAACACCCCACAGAAAAGCAATAGGCTTTGTTGCTCCCTTAGCTGTTATGTGCAGGACCCTGGAGCTCACTGGAAGGGAGGAAGTCCACCTAGCACTAGCAGGAGCTGTGTTGGCACTAGCTGAAAAGGAGTGTTTTTCTCTGTACAAGCTGGAACTTCCATTCACAGCCCGGAGCTGTGTTTCAGCCCCGTGCTCTCAGGAGAGCCACAGGAATTGCAGGTGTGCGAGTTAATCAGGCAGGAATTGGGTCATGGGAGAGTAACAGATTTTCTTGCATATGGCTGGTCTTAACTCACTTAAAAGGACTAAAGTAGGAGGCTGTTGGCTGCTGCTGGTTTTTCACCTCTGTATTTGTAGGTTTTCTAACATCTGCAGGCATTGTTTGGACCTGAAAATATTGATCATGAGAGGAACTGAGCAGTCTGGTGTCCCTGCCACAGTGCTTTTGGTGACAGCATCTAATCCTAAGGAAATAAGGGTGTTTGCTTTAAAATGAAAAAAGGGGGAGTATTTATATTGTTAAAACATTAATAATTTGTCTATGCAGATTTTCTTCATCTGACATGGATGTCAAAAATGTGGTTTGCTGCAATATGGAAAAATTGCTCTGCTCTGTATTGTCCACTTTATTGTTATCCTTCTTGTGCTACAAGTTGCAGAAAAAATGTTTCAGCTGTTCTTTCTCCTGAAATCTTTGTTTATTTTCATGCCTTACTACTATTCCTTTGACATTATTGGGTTTTCAACTATCTCACATTGCCTTTTTGAGAAACTTTCCAGTTTTCCAGTTGTTCCTCAGATCTCAGTTTGATGTCCAAAATGGTTTTTAATGGATTAGTGTAAGGTCACCCTTCAGAGGCCTGAAAAAGCCATTTTGAAAAGTGTCCTCAAACAGCTTCTACTAGCCCTGGAAAGAGATGGGGGAAAAGTAGACTATCATCTCTTGGATCTGTGTGGCTGCTGACCTTTGAGAATGTATTCTGTCGGTGATAGGTCTTGGCTTTTCCCAGCTCAGGATAGCAGAACAGAGGCTCTTAAAATGAATCACTGATTTACTGTCCTAGATATGCTTTGTCTTGAAGAACCCACTGGTTTTAATAGAGTTTCTTTCATACATGAGTGTTTGTCTAACACTTTCTTATAACAGAAGTGTGGTGCGTTTGCCAGAAATGAAAAGACCTTGTACAGGTGTGAGTTAAATCAGTGAAAATCAAAATGAAACAAAACCACCCCAAAATAGTAGTAATAATAATAGTAATAATAGTACACGAAATCCAGAGAATCAATCACCCAAGTCCTGCTCATCTCATGACACTGCCATTGATATTCCTGTAGAGCTTGTGCTGAAGTTCCTCTCAAAGTCCTTTCAAACCCCACCCAGCACTCTGGGCTCCTGGGTTCAGAGACCTGGCATTTCTTCTGTAACTGTTATGAAAGTGTCCTTTCATTAGGGCTGGCTTGAGCTCTTCTCTGCCTGCATTGTAAACTGATCCCTGTAGAGATGAGCTAATGTATCTGTGCAGTAGTAACGAGATACTCCTTGCTCTTGCACAGAGCTGTTCTTGGGTGGAGCTCAAAGCACACCTCGAGGGAGATCAGGCGTACTGGCTTAGCTTTGTACACATGATGCTGAAGTTTCTGGACTAGCTCAAGGTCACCTAATGGGCCAGCAGCAGATGTAGGAGCAGAACCTGCACCTCCAATGTTCCTCTGGGGTCCATCTGTCATATTGTGCTGCTGCAGCTTCTGTTTATCACAAATTACAAGCAGCTCCATAACTGTTGATGTCTGGCTGGATCTTCAACAACCTTTTGTGCTGCAAAGTCAAGGACTGGCACTGCTGAAGGAGAATAAAAGGCACATTTGTATAACTTTTTTTTTGAAGATGCTGTTTGAAAGGTGATATTGCTGTCTGTAAAGTACAAATATGTTTACTTGGAGGAACAGGATGAGGTCCCCAAAAGCATGAATCACTTTAGTATCTGTGGCTAATGCTGTGTTAGCTATGAGGCCCCAGAATAACTAATTGCAGTTTACAACTGGACCTGTGGCTCATGTTTTGATGATGATGCTCAGTCCTCATTTGCTGAGGTCAGTCTCAAGGCACAAAGCCCCATGTGAGGAGTGAAGCATAGTGCAGTCCAGGGATGCTGCCCTGTACTGGTGTGGTGGAGGAACTTGTGGTGCAGGGAGCCTTTGGGCTCCAGCAAATGTGTCTTAATTCCCATTTTCAGCCCCAACATGTCACTATTCCAGCAGGAACAGGGTGGGGTCCTGGGAATCTGATGGTGACTGCTGCAGTTCCTGCAGCGTATGACTCTGCCCACACTTGCTGTGTGTCAGGGAAGGTGGAGAGACAGAAGGGGAGGGCAGGGGCATCAAGTGTCACTGTCACCAAGTCTCCCTTGCTGCAGCGAAGGCAGATTAAAGACGTAGATAAATCAGATGGTACTGGGAAGTCTCACATCCTGCAAGGAACCCAGGAAGGTTCTAATCATAGATAATATCAGGTGATAGATAACTGTGTGAAATCACGTTGTTATAGCTTAACTTCATGCACTAAGGTAGCTCTGAGGTGCTTTCCTTTTATAAAGCTTTACAAAGCTTCTGCTCTTGATAAGAGTGTTTGCTTTGTGTGTCTGGGCTTTCCAGTCATGCCCATCCCATGAGCTTTACTACTGCTGTCCCTGAGCTGTGCACATCAAGTTCTTCACTGTTCCTTGGTACTGACAATGTTATTGTTTCTGGGGAAAAAAATTAAATATGTGTTCACTGCAGAAAGAATAAGCAGGGATACTAGTATTTAGCAATATGTGTGGGTAACCCATCTCTGAATTAACCATTCAAAAGTTACTCTATGAGGTCACTTATAAGAATGGTTGCTTTGTTGTATGACTTTTCAGTGGCAGGGTATATAAAATTTCGCAACCTGTTCATATTTAGTTGTAAGTTAGATTTACTTTGAAGTTTCCTGGATATTGACTGAATTGCTTTTTACTAATACAGTGACATCCCCTTATGAATCAAAGTTTATGACCTTGACTCATGCTCTTTATATTTTTGTCCATCTAAGCAGCCCAAAACTACTGCTGGATAAGTATTTGAATGTTTTGCCTGTCAAATGTGCCCTATCACAAAATATTGTTTAACAAAGCAGGTTTTCCAATGACTTTCGATTTTTAGTATAAATATATAACTCTAGAAAGTACTACAGGCATTCTTCCTCTCCCAACCTTTAAATTCCATCCAATTAAATTTTGAGCATGGACAGTAAGTCACTGTAATACAGAAAAGCAATGTGAATTGGGACATGTTTATGGCACTTGGAACCCAATACTTGCCATTGAATCTAGTCCAGGGTGGGGATGATACGGTTGTAGGCAGTGGGTAAGATGGGAATGTGGGGTACTTCTGTGAAAATCTTGACGTTTTGGTTTATTCTGTCTGTGGTAAATGCCACAGTTCACCTAGCCTGTCCTCAATACCAGCTCTATATAAAACACTGTCTTGTTACTGCAGCACCACTTTTAGTGGTGTTCTTGGTGGACTAGAGATCCAGAACTTGCAGGTTGAGAGAAGTTCTTGTTCACTGATTTCATTAAAATGAAAGAAATAATGTCCTGGAAGCTTCTTGACTGTCTTAGCTTTTGCTACTACTTGTTATAAGCCCTGAATTTTGAGTTTGGCAGTATGTGTCTAACTTCTCCCTTTCCATAGCTGTCGAAAAGCCCTTTATTTATTAGTGTCTACAATGTAGCGGTTTCTGCAATTTAGATTTAAAACACAATCTTTAAAAGTGGCAACCAATATAACATTGGGTGTCAGCAGCACATCCATCATGTCAGACTGCTGTTTAGGAAGATAAAAATGATGAGATGTTGTTTTAGCAATATTTATGTGTCTCCTCTCCCATACCTCACTTCTGTGAAATCCATTGCTGTTTAGGGTCTGTGTAGTGCTCTGCTTCCTGCAGGTGGAAACAAGTGCTGTGTTCAAATGGCTTCGCAGTGCTGAGTGCATCAAGGATATTGCTCTTCTATAAAAGGAAACTTTGGAGGTTTTATCTTGACAAGAGTCATGGAGTTTTTGGGTATTAAAAGTGTGAAAGCATTTAGAAGTAAAAAAATGTCCTTAAAAAACATGAAATCCTTTCTCAAATCTGTTTTTACTTATATCTTTGATTTGGATTTCATATTTCTCTGATGTATCTCATCAGTTTATTATGGATATCTGTCAATCTCTTTTCTCACCATGTAACACCTAAGCCCAGGGTAGGATTTTTCCCCTTTACTGTGAACATGAACTTTTTATTCAGAGCAGCCATCTGATGAGTGATTCTTTCATTCTTCCAGTGGAAATAAATTGTCTTTTTCTGGCATATTTCCTTCTCCCAAGATCTGGAATAAAAAGGATAAGAATGTTCTTTTTCTGCCACAGATCTGTAGTTCTTAAAGGGAAGTTCCCTTGGAGATGGATGAATTACCTGTAATGATTTTGTTTACTTGTCCTGTAATGTAGCAATAGCTGTATTTACTGGAGCTCTTTTAAAAACATGGTGGTTGTATTTGTTTTTCTTCCCATCAAAGACCAAGCCCAAATCCCATCAAAGTCAGTAGGAAACAACTGACTTTTTCAGGCTTGCATTAGAGCTATGGGCACTGCAGAACACTTCAAGGCAGAGCTTATATCCAAACACCTTTCTTCAGAGCATCTTTAATGTTTTCCTTTGTTTTCAGAGAAGCAGTATTATGGATAACCTTGGGCAGGCTTATTTCTCTAGATGGGAGCTGCACTCCAGTTCAGTGTCAGAGCACAACTCATTTTCACAGAGGAGGCCTTTTCTGGAAACAAGGAGAGTTGGTAATGATGCAATGCTCTCTCTCCAGAGACTTGTTGCACTCCCAGCAAGCTGGACCTGATGTTTTCATGCTAGGAAGGGTTAAGTGGTTTCTGCTGCATCTGACTTTATTGCTCTGGCTTTTCTGTGAACAGAGCAGCCTGCGTGGTGCTCTTGCAGGGACCTCCTGGCCCAAGCATCCATCTTCCCCTGTGTAGGTGTTTCCCTGACCGGTGCCAGCCCCTAAATACAATTCCACCTCTCAGATAGTGCCTTACAGCTCTCAGATGAATGTGTGAAGCTTACAAAATGCACTCTCTCATCTTTGGGTGCTAAGGACAATTTGTGAGCTGGTTACTGTAAACAGGTTCCTGTGCCTTGGTTTGATGATCCAAGGTGGCCTGGGGTACACTAACAAATACAGAGGTAATGCTTGCAACCCCCAAATTCTAGTGGAATAAAGGTTAAAAAAAGCGTTAAAATAACAAAGCAGGTTATTAGAAGAGGAAGGCCTTACCTTTGCTCTCTCTGTATCTTATTTTCTGAGGGTGGTTAACAGCTGTCTCTGGGTTGTAATAGCTGTCATCTCCTGAGGCATTCTCTAGAGGAGGATGACCCTGGTAAAGGGGGTTACTGGGACAGCCCTGGCCACCTCTCTCTTCCCTCCTCTCCTTATCCCCACTTTGTGCCCATGGCTGGGTAAAACCCAGATCTCCAGTACTGTCCATCCTTGCTCCCCTGGTTTTCAGAAATTCCTGATTGAATCACAATACAAATTAAAAACATTGAAACATTCTTGGCTTCAGTTCTGTAGCTGTTCTGTGTGTCTTCCTGAATATTTAAAACAGAGCAGTTTGGCTTTGCACATTGAATGCTAAGAGAAAAATGGTGTAAATGTTGGTAAAGATGTATAAAGTTTAGTTTGGTATGATGCACTCTAAAAAAACCCAACAAACCAACCTGATATAAACACTGGCCTGCCAACACGCTTGGCAAACCCTTTTGAGATAAGCACTACATTTAACGTCTGTGTGTGTTTTGTTAATGACCAGCTTCCTCAGAAGAGCAAAAGCATAAACAAGTGTTTACAAGGTTTTCCTTTGGAAAATCTGAGATTCACAGCTATACACAGAGTAAATAATATGGGGAGAGAAAGAGGAGGTCTACCTTCAACCAGTATCCCTTAAGCAAATGAAAGCCATTTGTACTATCTCATGGCAGATGTGTCTTTCCAGACATGAAGACTGACATAAATATTCCACCTTTTTAAAAGGGAAATTACAGCTGTCTTTTCAGCATTCATTTTTCCTTCTTTTTGGTAATAGCACCCATACTACAGGAAGGTAACTGGAAACTGTCTGTTCTCCTTTCTTCACTCTACTGAAGTTTTAAATGGTTGAGACTGAAATTTCTTACTGTGTCACTGCAAAAAGAAAAGGTTGGTAGGACAGCAGGCTGTCCCTCAGGAGTTAATGGCAGAGTGCCAGGTAACATTAGGGCTAGGGACTGTTTCATAATCACCTTTGTAGATATCTAATACTCCTTGTCCTTTCTGTATTTCTTATTTTTGCCAAAGTACAAGCTGCATGGTAGGTAGCAGACCTACAACATGTATGCATACCTATGTTGCGGCATGGTGGATGAGGGTGCCACGACCTTCCCAAACACGTCTCCATGGGGTCTGGAGTTGCTCCCGCAGGGCCGCTGCCCTTCCAGCTGACCAGCTCGGATGCACCAAGGCTCCCGTCCTGTCCCGTCCTCTGAGCCTCCATAAAAGGGTGGGCCCCCCGAGGGGCAGCTCAGAAGGGACCAGGCTCTCACAGGAGTGAAGAGGTAGCATCAGCTTTGGTCAGAGAAGCAGCTGGCACTCACGCACGCAGGCGGACGATGAAAGAGTCAGGAAGGGCTCTGGCATGTTCTTGCATGAGACGATTTATTTCAGCCTCATGGCGGGGGAGGTTAGGAGCCAAGAACAAGATGGAGGAAGGATTCGGGGCTTATATAGGAGGTTCACAGGGTGAACAGAGCATTGGGATCGAGTGTGTTGGGGTGCAGGGCCGGTACAGAGATGGGGTTATGGCAAGGGGACCAATAGGAATACCACAAGGGAGGTACAAGGGCCAACGGGGAATGCAGGGAAGGGAAAACATACATGTAAGGAATAAAAGGGGGCAGGGAGAAGCAATGGATCAATCAAAGGAACAGAACTGGGGTACATAATGTCCTTAGGAGAAGCCTGCCTCTCAAGCCTGGGGGAAGACCCTCTGCCACAGCCCACAATGGGCTGGGTCACTGCAACATACCTAATCTGATTCTTTTAGAGAAGCTGCCTGGTTAGCAATGGAAACTGAAGTGAAATGCAGGTTGGTAACATCTTAAGCACTTAGCTTAACTTAAAAGTCTGGAATTAAGGTCACGTATGCATCTGTGTCTCTCTTCAGGTATCCTAGCATTCTGATGACCTCTGACAATAGGAAAAGCCCTGCCAACTGGGGCAAACCTAATGATCTGAATAGAAAAATGTCTCAAAGCCCCCTCTTGTCTCTTTTTAAGTGCAAGGGAGAAAAATCTCCTAAAAACTCTAGGTACTTGACAGAATGTGAATGCTGATATGTCAGTGTGTTAAGCTTGCTTAACCAGCCTGTGTCTTGTATTAATCTGGATTAATATATCCATGGAAACAATTCCACACAACAGCAATTTAAAGGGCTTAGAAGTTTTGTGTGAGTTTTTGGATTTGTGAGAAAATTAAAGTTCATGCCATTGGTGTTTTTTCAGCACTGCTAAACACCCTTTATCTAAAACTGCTCTGAAACAGGTTTTCTTTTCTATAAACATTTTCTCCTAGAGTATGTGCTTTTAAAGGATACATTTTGAGTATTTGTATCTTGAAAGACTGTGTAAGAACATCTAATTTCTTTCCAAGATACGCTGTTTATTTCATGTTTTCATCCAGATAAGTATGCCTGGAATACTTCTGATTGTTCCCAGGTTCCAGGTGTTTCACTTAATTGCAGGTTTCTGCAATACAGAGATGCAACTTCAGCTTTAATTACCTTTCTAATAGCACATGATGATTTTTAGTTGGTTGATATCAGTCACTTAACCTGTCTGATAATAGCATTTTGTCATTAACGTTTTGTTCTTTAAAGACAAATTGTCTGATGTGTCTGTACATAACAGGGAAAACTTTTTCCTTTGTTTTTGTTTGGTAGCTGGGATTTGTCCAGTTAACTTTAGTGAGTACCTTGTAACTTGCCCTATATTTTTGTGGATCTGGCCCTTGAGCCTATAGGAGGTGGCAGCAGAAACCATGGGATACAGGGGCAGGTGGATAAATTAAGGGAGAACTTTAAGAATGAGCTTTTAAGGGTAAACTGCTTTCAAGGAGAATTGCATTAAAGCATTCATTTTTAGCACCATGCCTGGAAACCCCTTTTTTTTGCTCCGTGGTACCGTATTAAGATTAACAGTTACCCTAAACCTGTAATAACCATTATAAAAGTATGCAATCATTCCCATCCTAAGAGTTTTGGAGTAACTGGATTTTTTTTTTGGCTCCTGTTAGTAAAGTGCTCACCTACAAACACCTGGGACCAGGGCTCTTAACTGGGGCTCAGCTGGTGTGGTGGAGCCCCGCTTCCCTGTGGCTGTGGGAGTGAGTTGGGGTTTGCAGGTGGATTGGCTGTGGCTGTTCCAGTCAATGATTTTCTCTTTCCAGCTCTTCCCTCCATTTGTAGTGCTGTAAGAGAACTACATAGGAGAAGAAAAACCTGCAATCATGTTTCAGCAAGGGAAGCCTGGGATTTTGAATGTTCAGTGTTTCTTCTCACTGCACAAACAGGAAAGCTGGTAATATGCACCTCAAATACCAAGTTTTGGTGCTAGAAAGCCTTTTTTGAGGCAGATCACAAACTTCTAAAGGGAGATCATGATCCAATTGCTGATGCAACCTGATTATATCAGTGTGAATGGAACTGCCAAGATACAATTAAAGAAACTCCTTGTATTCTTTGTCTTCCAGCCAAGATGCAATTGTTCATGTCACTATCACACTTTTTATTTTTTTGCTGATAATTGACCTAATATGCTGTTTAGAAAACATATGCTTATTCTCTCAGGGCTGATTTATGACATGATAACATTTAATTTGTTACTTTGCTTCAGAGGTCCTGTGACTTCAGATGTTGAATGTTTTCATAATATATTAAAATTGCTAGTTGAAGAAAAATGTGTATTTAGACGGAAATATTTTAAATAAAACCAGCTTCTTGTAATCATTGTTGGGGTGTGGGAGAATCCCTTGAATTGGTAAATGCTGGTCATTAGTTCACCAGTTTCCAGTCAGGATTTGCTCATCTCCAGAGCATCGAATTTCCCTGCTTGTAAACTGGGGCATTTATGCCTGCATACATTGTTAGGCAGATGCCAAGTCCCCTGCTGTGCAGCAGAGCTGATGTTTACTGAGATCACTACTTTTTGTGGGGGTGCTCCAGGAATAGCCATCGTTGGACACACAGTAGAGCGTCTGCTGAGGGGTGTTGGCAGCCAAGGCAGTGGAAAGAATCTAAAATCAGCTACCCAAAGGGATGGCTGAGGAGCGTTTGAGACAGCACCTTCTTGGAGGTGCTCCTTGAGGGGCAGGAAGCAGCAGGTGTTTGGGGTAGAGCCCTCCCAAAGACCATCCCAATCTGAATTATTATTTCAGCCTGGTTCTCCTTTCAGTAGTTATAAGGCTCTGCTGTTTTGGTCTGTGAGTTTGCATCCAGCTGATAATGTCTGGGCCTTGCTACCCGGTCACCCTGAACTTCTGTGAATGCAAATTCCCTATTTTTCAACCTTCCTATTATAACTTGTGTATTCTGTCTACATGCTGCCAAGTACTACTGGAAGTATTGGTAATCCGTAAGGATTTATTAAAAGCTGTTTTCTCGGAGACCTGGAAGAAATTTTCTCATAATTTACCAAACTGAATGCATAATAAACACTTGTATCACTTACTGAATTCCTAGTGATATGTATTTCCCAGTGGGCTGGTGGATATCGTTGCAAATCGTCTTCCTTTATGAATTTCTGTGTATTGACTATCACTTCTAGTTTTGCTGGTTTTGTTTAAGAGCATTGCACAGATAATGGCATTTGGCGCAAAGGAAAGATGTCTCAAAGAGTAATGGGGATTTCTTTGATAAGGTTTGTTATTATTTGTAATGCACTGACCTGGTCATGAATCAGGCATTTATTGTGTCCTATAAAACCTACAGGGCAAAAGAAGTCTTAGTTTTAAACTAACTCCAACCAAAGCATAGGTTAAACGTTAAAGAGCTGACTATCAAAAGAACAAAGCAGGCTAATTAAAAAACAACTTTTGGGGATAGGAAGGAAAACAATTATTCCCGATTTAATTAAAGAGGCAAACAAATCAGCTGTTCTGGAGTTGTGGCTGTTTGTGAGCTGTTTCTCTCTTGTCCAGAATCCACATTTGACCTTTTGATAGAATACAGTATCTTGTGGAAGAGAAAATGTCTCATTAAAAGTGAAAGTGATAGCATCTATTAATCAATAGTATGGAAATTCTTTGGGCCTCAGACTGCATGCTTAAATGTATCTCCTGTGAATCAAGATTTTTTCCAAGTAAATAAAACAAAATCAATAGGAGACATGTATTTCATTTTGGTTGCAAATCATTAGTTTTCAGTGTTTCTTAACCTTAAGCTGCAAATAAAATCTTTATAAAATTGTCTTTAAAAAATAAACAATACTCAGGAGACCTCGACCCGTTAAGTCATTTGAGCTACAGCACCTTGCAAATGTCTTAGAGCTACTCCTGTGGTCACTGTTACTGGAAATAGGCTGTATGCTGATTCTGGAGAGAGTTAACTTTCTTCACAGTAGCTGGTATGGAGCTGAGGTTTGGATTTGTGCTGGAAACAGTGTTGATAACTCATACTTTTTTTCTAGTACTGAGCAACACTTACCCTGAACCAAGGCCTTCTTTGCTCCTCACCCATGCCACCAGTGAGGAGGCTGGGGGCGCACAAGGAGCTGGGAGGAGACACAGCCAGGACAGCTGATCCAAACTGACCCGAGCGATATCCCAGGCCACACGACCTCATCCTCAGCAATATATCTGGGGGAGAATGAGGAAGGGGGAACATTTGGAGTGATGATGTTTTCTTCCCAAGTCACTGCTATGTGGGATGGAGCCCTGCTGTGCTGGAGATGCAGAACAACTGCCTGCCCTGGGGAAGTGGGGAATGAATTCCTTTTTCTGCTTTGCTATCTGTACATCTTTTACCTCTTAAACTGTCTTTATCTCAACAAGGTTTCTTATGTTTACTCTTCTTTTTCTCTCCCTGATCCTGTTGGGAGGGAAGGGAGTGACTGTGTGGGGCTGAGTTACCAGGTGGGGTTAAACCACAGGCTGCAAGGAGGATTCTGGTTGAAAATACTCCATCAATGACTGGGGGGGTCTGTGTTAGGAATAAAATATTCTGAGTTTTTTCCCCTCACTCCTTCCTGTGTCTTCTCATTCTTCTACTCTTCTTAGGAGTCTACTATTGTAAAAAATGCTGATATAAACCACCAGGCTACCAGCCTTGTTTCAGCCATTGTTTCCTTTTCCCTGACACTCCCTTCTTGTATAAGTTCCTCCCCCAAATGTTGCATCATATCTGGTATCCTAAAAGCCACTAGAGTTGCACAAGTGTTACTATGGTTTTCCTTTTACTTCTGCTGTGACTTGGAGATAGTGGGCTGTGGTGGTTTTCTTAGAAACAAATAAAACCCACCTTGATTTGGGATGTAAAAAGCCCAAGGATAACAAAAAACCTGCTGTCTTATGTTATTCCTGAAGGTTTATATTGGACAACAGTTAAAGCCTGAAGAAAACAAAGTAGTAACAGAGGGTGTAGAGCAGAGCAAACTTCTCACACACACAAACTTCTCTGCAGGAAGCTAAGAAGCCAGTGAGTAATTTTTCCTCAGGGACAGAAGCAAGAGCCATTTATCACACAAAAATAAAACAGTGAATTTGGGGACACTGCCTATACTGCAGTGCAGCATTACATAGTCACTATCCTACGTTGTTTAATTGAGTTATAATGTTGTAAAGTTCACACAATCCTCTCAGCTGAGCACCTGACTGACATTACTCAGGTGCTCAGGAAAGAATGGGCCTATTGTAAAATTGTATCCTCATTAGATGTAACCTGCAGAACATTCACTCTGCTTCCCATCACAAAAAGCCTAATCAGTGTTCTTGTTTCCTTCTGTTGGATGATTCATAGAGATGAAAGTATTGTGGTTCTGTCTCGGCTAATGTTTTTCACAATGTTGTAACCCCCATTTCTGAAGTTTTGTTGGAAAATATATACTGGGGGAAAAGAGAATGAAAACTGTGTGACAGGACTTCTTGTATTTGGCTACAGAAGGTGAAGAGTGCTTAAGACACACATTAAAATTCAAGTGTAAAGGAATTTTCTTTGAAAATGTTGAATGTGCAGTCAACACAGAACCAGATTTAATACTAAGAGAAACAGAGACTGGAAACAGGAATGAAACTTCAACAAATCTGTTAAAGGCTATCAGGAGAAGAAGTAGGTGGTGCAAGAAAGAAGTAGAGCCAAAGAAGCTCTGATTGGAGTTGACTGAATATAGCGATAAAGTATTTGCAAGTGTTCCTGTGAGTAAAACCTGCTGATTTGATTTGCTGCTATTGCCTACCATTTTAATCACTTACAAACATCTGTTTCAGCTAGTTCTTATTCACAAGAACAAAACACAGAAGACAAAAGCACCATGGATACTTGCATAGATTTCTGAGGTATTCCCACTAGAAGTGACTTAGTCCTTTTGAAAAGTTTTTTTTTTTCTTTTTATTTGCACAAAAGGCTATCAAAGAGTTACATGTGTAATGAGGGAGCTCTTGAAAGCCACGACCTGCTTGTACACATTTGTGAGTTAAAGGAAGGGAAGAGTTCTGATACATGGTGTTGATCATGCAAAGACGGGAAAAAGTGTCTCAGCTGTGAGTGTCTTGAAGGGACAGATATGATTAACATGTGGCTACCAGCAGATGAGCAGAAGGTGGCCTGGGGATATTACTTCTTTCAGTTTAGTTAAAGATTAATCCAAAGCCTGCAAGAGTTGACTGGTTAATTGCAAAACTTCGATAGCAATGCATTATATAACGTTTTAATACTGTATGGTTTATAGTACAATAAATCCAGCTTCTCTGAAGTTGCAGGCCTTTGAGAAGTGCCACAGGTGTGTGGCATCAACTCACGGTGGCTTTGTTGCTTCAAAGTGTTTTGCAGGTTTAACTGAGAGTGATGGGGTTTGTGCAAGTTTTTTATCTCTCCACTGTCCCAGTTTTATGCCAAATCAAATATTCTTTGCCCTTTCATAGCAGGCAGTGCGTAATAATGTATATTATACTGATCTAATGGTATATTTCCTAAAAATGTAAGAGCTCTTTCTGTGCTTGGAACAGTGTACTTTTCTGATCTTCAGCAGAAATATCAGGCTATCTTATTTTACATTTGTCCTTTCTCAGATACACTGTGTGGTCTCTTAACATCTACCTCAGTCCCTGTGAGACCCAGCTCAGAGGGTGAAGCTTTATTAGGTCATCTTTTTCATTTTTGCCAGTTTTAGAACTTCCCATGTGAGGTGTCATCTGCCCTCTCCCCCCTGAGGTATTGGAAGCCCTGTGCCCCACAACAAGGGAAAGAACACATCAGTCCTCAAGGAGCTGCCTGGGGGGAACAAGGCTATAAGTCCTTGTCCAGAATGGGATTTGAGCCTATGATGTGTGGCTTCTCTATTTCACACTTTCATTTTTCTCTTGTGTTAAAGTAGGTGAAGAAAGCCCTAGAGCCCACATCTACTTTTAAGGCTTGGGTTTTTTTATTCTTCAGTTTTTCCTGCTGTAACTTTGCCAGTTGGGGCTGTTGCTCTCACCACATCTTTCAATGGCATTGCTGTGCGTGTGCAGAGGAGTGATTACAGCACAAGAAAGTTTTCTTTCTCAGAAAACTCATGGCTCTCAAAGAACTACTTTATACCAATTGGCCAAATAGTTGCTGGCTGGGGTGGTTTGTTTCTTTTTTAGATCTTGTTGCTCAACACTGAGTTCATAAAGAAGGCTTTGGGGCCACTCTGGGCTCCCTTTGCTCTGAGCTCTGTGCTAGCTTTCCAGCACCTGTAGGGTGCTGAGATTTATCACTGCCTTTGAGACTTCATTAGGTGTGTGGAATTCCTGGTTCAAATCAACACTAAGTGACTTCCGCATAAAATGTTGGTACACACAAAAAAAACCCAACAAAAAACAAAACAAAACAAAAAACAAAAACCAACCAACCAAACAAAAAAACCCCAGGTGGATATGCTTAGATGGGTGGGTATAAGTATTTTCCAGGACCGAAACTGCAGCCTTTGCTGCACATCATTTCTCCAGACAAATGCTCTTCCTGCCATTCTCTCCTGCAGTGAGACAGGCCTCTTCTCCCTGGTCGCACATTCATCTTATCCAAATCTTGCTCTAAGTTTCACTGTATTCCTGAGTCCCATGCCTGAACACCCTGTTCCTCAACTTTTGCAGAAATAGAAGTTGTGACTATAGATATCAAAGTGCACATGCTAAATTCAGGTTGCATCTGCAGCTTCCAGCCGTTGTTCTTCACTTGGTTTCCGCCTACTATCGTATTCTCTCTTAATTCTTCCTTAAGATGTCAAGGGAAATGTCATACATACGGGAAACATTAAGTTGCACTTACTGAAACGGAATAAAAAGTTTCCTTGATCCCGCGAAGATTTTTGTATGTGCTTAACTATCTCTACCGGGTGTCTTCCCTGGCTGTAGGGAGCACCATTGAATATGTACATGCATGTGGGCAGAAGATTCCAGCAGTATCTGTAACACATCATTCAGGATCTCCATTCATGAAAGTTGGCATTTGCAAGTAAAAAGACTTGAAAAAATCTAGTGGAGAAAAATATTACTCTCTCTCCTCAGACTGACATTATGAGTCACAGCAGTGGTTTCGTATTTGTTTGTTTTTATGGGTTTGTTTGCTAAGGCAATGTTCTGATTGTCAAATTATATATTCCTGCTCTAGGTTCCTGTTCCTGTATGTAGATGTAGAGAAGAAGCGACCTCCAACCCACAATGAGCACCTGCTGAAATTTGATTTTGGAATGACTTTGGAAGCTTGAAGATGGTACTTTGTAAGTGAATCTCTTCTAAAGGGCCATTCTAATCTACCCAGTGGGGATTGAAGGAACCTGTTACAGAAGGCTGATGATAAAGTCCAAATGAAGTCACTGTCAACTTCACTGTAGATTTCAAACAAAGGGAAATTACTAAAAAACATTTATTTAATGTGTCTTTTTGAGACCAAAGATACCAATTAACAAGGAAGTATTGCAAGTTAAGAGGCTTTTTTGCTGTCAATAACTGTCATACAAGATACATTAGTTCTCTTACAGGCACTCCACCACAGGAATTTTATGCCTCCCATACATTTAAGCATGAATTATTGTGAGAGAATCACACAAGGCCTCCTACGAAATAATATGTGTTACAGTTAAGACAATAATTTCTTTCATGACCCGGTGAAAACAATGACAAGCAAATGGTTGTCTTGTTGGTAGAAATGCAAATATATCTCAAATAGGTCTGGAGACAGAGAGCCTTTGATCTAGTGTCCAACTCTGTGTTGCCACTTCACTTGCTATCTTGATCCTGAATTCATCCCAGCTTGAAACTGGTTTACTTGTAAAATATTTTAGGATATGCTAGTTTTACTCCACTTCATTGTGTTTTCCTGATCAGGTGAATTCTAGTAGCTGCTGTCATTAGTTTCTGAAGTTGGAAATTAAATATGTTTATAAATGAGTCCAAATGTCAGTTGATGAGACTGTCCTATCCTTCACCTTTATTTTTGCTTTGGTGAAAACTGATAAAAGCTTTGGTCAGAAATGCTAGAAGCAAGTTAGTCAAATAATAGGTGAGACCCCCACAAACTCTTTTACATTTGTTTGGGTCACTTTTGTATCATTTTAGATTTAAAAACATCTTGTTTTTCTTACTAGTCTAGTAAGAAATGGAAAAGATATGGATTTTCATATCCCATAGACTTTCACTGTGAAGTGATAGTGTCATAGAAATCAGCAGAACCTTTTCCATTTTTTACATTCTTCTGAATGCAAACACTAAATATGTTGAACAAATAGATCATTCTAAAAGCACTTATTTGTCAAAGAAAGGAACAATGACACAGACAAATCTTAACAAGAATAATTTTGCATCTTGACTGAGCAGAAGTAACCCAACTGGAGATGTATCCCCTGACTGAAGCAGCACAGATCTTTTCACAAGGAAACCTCAAGGTTCACCTTGTATCATCCAGGGCTGGATTTGAGATTCTCAAATGCCTCTTTTGGCCAAAAGTGGTGGGGAAGATAGCAAATTTCCAAGAGTGCAAGAAAGCAGAAGAATGGCTCTGTAGGTGTGGTTAGAGGTACATGAGCTCTTCTCGGAGTGAACTTGGCCTTAAGTAGGACAGCCAGTCCCACCAGCACTGGTGACTGCTTGGTGTCAGTGCTTATGGTACATTCTCTGTTTGTAAGCATCCGCTAAAGCTGGACTTGTCTCAGGGTTCTGCTATTATTGGTTATGCTGGATAGATCTAGACAGCATTCTTCCAAATGTGATTTTGTTGCTGTGAGAGGAGGAAGGAACTTAGGCTGTAGATAGTGCAGGATTGATTTAAAATACAATGTACACAGCCTTTGACAAACTCCTGAGTTTAGGATGATTTCCTCTACCTGATGTCTCTTGTCAGCTTTAATCAGTCTTGAAACAATTTTAAAGAATATTTCTTAGGCTATTCTTGAACCTAGGACGTGGAAGAAAAG
This sequence comes from Dryoscopus gambensis, assembly GCA_013389985.1. Lineage (NCBI taxonomy): Eukaryota > Metazoa > Chordata > Aves > Passeriformes > Malaconotidae > Dryoscopus > Dryoscopus gambensis. The sequence continues at coordinate 55,520 of WEIT01001693.1, read as the reverse complement.
AATTTAAAAGAATTCCTCAAACAAGCCCTAAATCCCTATTTGCTTTTACAGTCCATTTTTTTCATTTGTTGACAACAAAAGTACAGAAGCCAGTCTTAAACTAAAGCTATACCATCTCCCATGGTACTGAGGCTGCTTTCCTAGGCTGGATGTGTACCTACAAGCAGAGGTGCCTTAGGTGTCACCACAGCAATGACAGTAATATAGACTCTGCTCTCAATTTTGCCTTAGCAGCAGCTCTGCCTGCACAGCATCTTCATGCCAGGAATGCTTCCCGAAGTGTTACAGAGATGACACTTCACACGGGATGTGAGTTATTGATTTTGTCAAGGAAGAAGAGAGGTGCCTGCCTTTTCTTGAGCTCTTCATGGAAACAGTGGGAGATGAGGAATACTAGAATTCCTGTTATAACTGAGACATTCTAGTGGTCATAATAGCTTCAGTTTTAATTTCCTCTACTATCATTTGTTTTGAATAAATATGTTCTGGTACCATGTTGAAGCTATGAAGATGCAATTACGTGAAGAGGAGTGAACAAGTCTTTGCTCTCAAAGCTTTTTAGTTTTTTTGTGGTTTTTTTTGTTTGTTTGGTTTTTGTTTGTTTGTTTGTTTGTTTGTTTTTGTTTCTGTTTTTTTTTTTTTAGGCTTTCATTTTGAAAGGAAAGAGCAGGCAAGGATGGGAAGAGGAACTGAGATAAAGGGACTTGATTGAGAACATCGGGGAGATCTGTAGTTATGGAAATGCATCTGCTATTTGAATCCCAGACCCATACCATGTTTGCTATTGAAATTAGCTGCAGAAGGAGCCATCTTTGTTAGCAAGGTTACTGCTGCATGTAATTTATTACTTCCCTTCTCCTGGCCTTTCGCAAGGTCTTTAAGAAGCAGCTAGGGCAAATATTTGAAAATGCTTAATTTCCCTCCTTGCTTCTCTTTTTTTACTGTTTTCTTCTTACTTTTGTAGGGCAAGGCTTCCATCAAAACATTTAGAGACTTCCCTGACTGACGGTCTTCATACTTTCTGTGACGAAATTATGTTACATTAGGTGTTCTGCACAGACATTGCAATGATTGATAGCATAAAAATAAGACACTGCTACAATTCCCAATGAAGAAAGATTAATGCCTCTATAGACTTAAAAGAGCAGGAGGAGATGAATGGAGACAGGAAAACTGGCCAGTTTCCCCCCAAATGCATAGAAATATACAAAGGGGATCCCTCATGCCAATTTCCGTGTTGTATATCTGAGAGAAAGGTTAGAAATAGGTGTGTTGGGAGTGCACAAGTCTGTTTTCTGTGAACGCTGGTTTGGCCTCTTGCTCTGAGTGGGTGTTTATGCTGATCCCAGGGGGTGGTTCATGACAAAAGGATGGATGTTTTTGGTGCTGTTGCTCAATTCTGAGTGCCCTTGGCAAGTAGGGAGATTAATGAGCTGAACGCAACAAGAATATATCAGGAGGATGTTTGTTCTTTGGAAGGCTTAAGAATCTCAAATGAGAATGCTTCGGGTGTGGGTGTGTCAAGACACTGGCAGGATGCAAAAATGGGGGGGATCAATGAGTCCACAAAATTAGAATCAGATGAAAGGGATCAGGAGGTGTTTGTCAGCTCAAACATCTTGCCTTTGGCTCTGGTCTGAGCTGTGTTTTAGGTATGCCTGTACCCTGTCAGGTACCTTGCTGGTCCTGACCTTGTCTTGCTGACTTGACTTCTTGGCTTGCCCTGCTGACCTGCCTCTGGTGCCTCTGCTGCCCTTGCTTGGCACTGTGGGACTGTGTCCTTGTTGAGGATCCAAGTTCTGGCATTGTGTCAATTCAGGCTCTGTGTCCTCTGTGGACTTGTGAGAGCTTCTGTTGGGTTCCATGTAGCTTGACTGAGAGAGCAATGCAAAACATGAGCTTTGTGTCCAATCTATGTGGCCCTGGAACACCTAGGGGTGCAAGCTGAAATTTGCTGTCATGTACCAGTTGGGCTCTCCTAGGAATTGCCTGCAGCAAAGGTTGGGAGACCTGCTCATCCTGTCCTGTAACCTGGGAGTGAGGAGTGGAAAGGAGGTGGAGGAGTAGTGAACATATGTCTTAATGCAACTGTACTAACCTGGGCTGGACAGCACTTACCTGTGAAATGCCCCAGCTTTGTGTGAGGATGTCCTTTGTAAGAAGTAACCTTAGCAATGATAATGTGTTGTGGTGCGGTTTTGTTGTTTTTTCTTAAATTTATAAAGATGGTTTAACCCCCCCCCCCCTCCCCCTCGGGTGGTGGGTCCCTAGTCCCAGTCCTTCCCCTGATTCCCTTTCAAGGTTATTCCTCTCCCTTGCCTCCCTATCCATCACCCGGGGTCCCTCCCTTTATTCCAGTGCCTTCCCTGCCTATCATCCAAAACCCCTCCTGTGGCCCATGTCCATCTCCCCAGAACCCTTCCCCTATCTCTAGAAAGTTCTCTATTCCCTGTTATGCCATTAGTTCTCCCTGATGTCAGTTATTATCAGTTACTCTCATTGGTTACATGTATGTATGCTCCCTCCCTGAACCCCGCCTTATTTTATTCCTCATTGGTTGTACCCTTTCTCCACCTGATGCATCCTCCCCCCTATTTAAGTTGCTGTAAGCTTTGATTTGTGGCTCAGTTGGACCAAACCCCTGGAAATAAAGGACTTTCTGGACTAATTGGTCTGGCTGACCCCTCCCTCGCCTCTTTACTCTGGAACTTCGTCTCGAGCACCTCTTATCCTATCGCGTCCCACGCGCGGAGCTAGCCGGGGACGAGAGCCAGGATTAGCGTGGACCGTGACAATAATGTTGCCATTTGCTAAAATCTGTTATTTTTTCTTGCAAACCCTGAGTGCATAAATGCTGATGGTTTTGTGTTTGATCTTGCTAATGACCTACAGAATATTTGTTCTGTCTGCCCTTGCACTTCTTATTCTTCAATTTATTGAAAGTCCTACAACTAATTACAGTCAAACAGCTGCTGCTTTTTTTTCAGAAACGTGCACGTTAGAGACATGAGCACTTTGAATTATTAAATGTAGCGTGTTGTACCACTTAGTGTTCATGTGAACTTTTATTCTCTGCCTGATGCCTGTAACTGAGCAAACACATATCATATGTTTCCAAGAACGAGTGTGAAACTTACCCCTGTACTTTGGAAACGAAGTCACAGAATGGTTGGGAAGTCCCATCTTTGCTGGTTTTCTCTGATGTCCCCTGCAACAAAGCTGGATTCTGCAGTTACCTTGTGTATTTTTCACCACAGGGTCTCTGTGTCTGCTGAATGAAATTCACTATGTTGATGATTGCTGTTAGGTTTGGTCCACATGACTGAATATGTGCCCCTCATGCCATCAGTGGTACAGGAAAGAATATACTGGTATTTATGGTACCTGGCTTGACACTATGTTGAACTGACCTGTGGCTTCTAGGACCTAGTGTGGCTTTTGAAAGCTCTCTTGGGTATCTCTGCACAGTGCTGTATGCAGTCTGGTAATGAAGAATGACTTATTGTGTTAGGAAAACAGGCAGTATCTACATCTATGGGAATTTCCATACCTAGTTGGCAGCAAGGAGAATGTTTCTATTTTATCTCCATTCAGACCAAAGGAGGATAGAATTTCACCATAGAACAATGGGTCTATGAATGTATAACATGCTCTGCCTTGAATACTTGGTAGGAGTACTGAGAAAGGAACTTGTTTTGGAAGACAATGTGGGATAGACAGAGGAGTAGGGAAGGGTGGGGAGTGCATGTAGACCTTGTAGCTCCACACATAAATTTTAGCTTTGATGGTTTTAAAGTATGTCTTTTGAGTAAAGTTCAGTTTACACACTAAAGTGTGATTTATGACTAAGTTTAGGTCACACTGATTAGGGTGGAGTCCATGGCAAGACAATATTTCCCTTTATTTATGAGCAAATATGCATTGTTCTATAGGATCCTAATTGTTAAAAGACAAAATATTGTTGGAGAACTATTTGATATTTTCACAGTGTCTAAATCTGCATTCTCAGATACTGCTGTATTCACTCATAACCTGAAAAGCAGTTATGCTTGTGAGGTTGAAAATCAAACAAAGAAGTATCCGGAACTGAACATCAGTTCCACAGCATTAATTCTGTCACAAATCAAATACATTGAAACAAAGATCTTGTCACTGATTGTTCCTTGCCATGTAGAGAATGCAAGTAATTCCTTGTGGTCATGCAGTTTCTTTACAGGAGCTTTTTAAAATCAGAATCATTAGATGCAGTACTGTGCATTAATGGCAATTAGTCTCCTACTGCCTCTAAGAGTTCATCATCTACCATTGACATTAATTATTTTGTTTTGGCTCACTGACTTGGAAAATCACTAAACAATTTCTTTGTTACAAAACACCATATTTGAAGAAAATGTTTGATGGAAATGCAGGTCTACTCATCATCTTCATATCACTACTGAGAGCTTGTCTTCTACCTCAGAATGATTCACTGTAAGAATTGTAGAGAACAGGAGTTTTTGCAAACGGCTTTCAAAGGAAAATAAAATTGGAACGTGTCTCCTTGTCACTCATACTTTGTTATCACACAGTAGAGGGCAGAAGTGAATTCTTTACAATTTGCAATTTTCAAGCTTGTAAATTGAAAAATCCTGATCTGCCCTTTCTAGCTTAAGAAGGATTGATGACAAAAGGTCACATTTTCACAATGAATGTGTTATGCATTAGTCCTCATGGTTTCACTTTTTTCAGGTTTTATATTGGCCCACTGCCATAGTTTTTGAGCACCTTGTAATCATCAGTGTAGTTATACTCTCTAAACCCTTGTGAAAGAGGGAAGTCCTATTATCTTTTGTTTATAACTAGGAAACTAATTTGCAACAAGTCTTTTGGTCTTGTCTGTGATTGCATAAGATGTTGGTGACAAATCTTTCAAGTTACTGAGCAAGTGGTTGGACTCCAGGTTGTGTCATTGTTGTGTCTTCTGCAAGGTGGGACTCCACAGCTGTTCGTAAGGATGAGGGGGTGGGTTTTGACTTCTCATTCTGTATGTACTGTCTAATTTATTGCTGTAAAATTTTTGACACACTAACATGCATTTGAATGCTTTATAAGCTTCCTGACTGAAGAGGCCCTGACAAACAAGGAAACAGCAAAGAGCAGGAGTCAGTGCTTGGCAACAAACATGAGCAGAAATTCTAGAGAGCAGCAGGCAGAGAGTATGGAAATATTTCTCTCTTTGTGGGTCATGAATTTGGCTGCATGGTGTTAACTAGATGCCTGCTTTGCTCTGAAGACCAAAAATAAAGCTTTTGACTTGTATAATTTTTAACAGCTAGGGATAGAAATAGATATTTTTTTGGTGATTGCACTATCATAACCTACAATTAAAATCTTTCTGTGGGATTCATTCCTAGACAGTGACCATCTCAGTGACCAACTCACTTGGGAATACAGTTCATACCAAGAAGGAAGAAGAATCTGACATGAGTTAGCTAAGTGACAATGATGGATCCTAGACTGATACAATAAGATATCTTAAAGGTATGAACATCAAGCTGGAAATAATTATTCAGGATGGGAGGAGGAGCAAAATTAGGAAATGTAAGGTTATAAAAATGGTCTCCCAAAGTAGATGGGGGAGGCACATTAGAAACAAGAGCAACAAAATTTTAGTGAAAGTACTTTAAAATGGGACACATCTGACAAAACGAATGATGATTTTGGTGCCAGCAGTTGCAGCTCACGAGAGTCAGGGAGCTTGGGGTGGTATCTGGGTGGTATTCTGGTAGAATGACTGAACAGCTTCAGATCAGGCATGCACTGTGTGCTGAAAGATGTAAACCAGACAACTATACAAGATGGAGAAAATAACCTGGAAGAAAAGACAATGGAGCAGATGAATGAATAAGAAACAAGTAGGAGGAAATATGGCTGTGTGGAATTTTGAGAGATGGTCTAGGCTGAGAAGTGTGTGTGTGCTAAAAAGGAAGGGGTAGGGAGATGCTACAGCAGGAAAAAGGGAGCACCTAGATACATGCAGGGAAGTCACAACAGAGAAATATTTCAGTGAAGCAAATTTCAGTGCAGGTGCTTCCTTTCAATAGAAAAAAAAATGGGGCTCTTTGGAGAGGCTTGAGTCCAGCTGGGGACACCTGTGGCAGAGATCAGGAGAAAACAACAAAGATTTGCTTCCTTATGCAGAGGAGAGCATGGTGCTTGTGGCAATATCTGGTACCAGGCTGTGCCTAAACTGAGGGTCGAGAAATTCCATGCTTCACTTCTTTTCATGTCAGCAAATTATTTAATTCATCTGTTTTGAGAAATTGAAATTTTCCTTTAACTGTAGTCTGCAATTTTCTTTGGCTATTCAACACACACTTCTTTTTAGAAAAAGTTAGCGGCATTTCCCATTGGCATGAGGTGATAATGGGAGCTATGTGGATTTGCATGAGCTGCTCTTTATTTCTGAAGTGTTTAAGGACTGCCTCTGTGCTTTGAAGCCTCCTAAACTCCTCGCCCATTGGTGAGCTACCATGTATGGTGTTCCCACTGGAGGAAAGTATGTGACTGGTGTAATTTGAAAGTCCGTATCTCTTCATCTTCACCTCAGTTTTGTACCACATCTGAGTGGGAGCAGACTCAGGCTAAATAACTCTTGAGTTTGTGATGGGAGCCATGTGACAGGATTAATAAATCATCTTCCTAGCTTAAAAAAACCCCAAACAACCCCACAACTTACTTGGATAATAAAACTTTCAATAATGAAATAATCATAGATCTGTTGCATTGTCTGAGGCTAAAAACATGTCTGTCTCCCTGCTTAATATATTTTGCTCTTTTGCTTAACCATCCATTTATGGTATTTCTCCACTGCAGAAACACAACCCAATACTTCTGCTGACTGGACAGATCAATGTAGGACAAATTCCTGTAAATGAGATTTTGATTCTTTGACACTTCCAATCAATGTATACTTGAAACATGTGGAAGGAGTCTGATCTTACTAGCCCAGTTCTCAATTGTTTGTCAAGTAGGCAGTCAGAGATATGTCTCATGTGAGTTTGTATTTTTTTAATGGAGGTTATAAACTTGTGTTTCTCCATGTTAATAGCTCCTCAATATAACACTCTGTATTTCAGTGAGAGCTTGCTTTTGTTTGTGTTATTACCTTTCTAGAAAGAACTATTAGACAACATTAATGTCTCTTAATGAGTAACTTTTCCTAATTTGCTTCCTTGACAGTAACTGTTTGAAAAATGAACTATTCTTGCATGTATGTAATGTACGTAATGCAACCAGAATTCTTACTAAACATTGCAGGTGCATAACCAGGGAAGATGGGCACCGGTTTGTGTTCATCATGTTTTGCAAACATCTTGTTTCTGGGAGATTGCACTATCCTGTTACTCACGTAACTCCACCAAAGCAGCAACTCAGAGGTGAAGCCTCTCATTTCTTGGGGAAATGAGGTAGTTATTTTGATCTTAAAGTACTTCTTGTCCTATCTGGGCTGCCAGGAACAGGAGCTTGTGGTAACAATGGTTTGTGTCTGCCCAGTTAAATGATGTCCTGTCTCGGAGGGCACTGGAATACCCTGAGGTGTGGAGCTAGAACATGAGCATACAGATCACTGGCAGGTTAGAAGCATTTGCAATTATCTGTTTTTGGCAATATATCTTCTGTATTGGTGGACACATTTTGAGACACCTCACTCCTTAAAAAACCAGTAGGTGCCTCTTCTCAGGGAAGCTTCTTTGGATCCTGAGTGTGTAAAGTCATCTAGAGTTACAAGACTCTGTAGAGTTAGCACCTGCACAGAGGCTTAAGCCTCAGTCCTGGGAACTAAGAGTCTAAATGGTTAGCACTGGAATACCTGCTTTGTACTGCCTGTGTTCTCCTTTAGATCTCATCCTGGCAATCTCCATCTGTGGTAACCAGGATTGCTGCTGCATCTTCCCTGTTAAACAGGTTGGTTTGAGTTATTTGTTGCTACAGTCCTTTTGTCAAGGTTTTGTCACATGTGCTTGGCACAGAAAGGCCTTGGCTTGCAACTTTTATTTTAGAATAAAGAGTAGCTCAAGGCCTGATATGATAACTTTCAGTTTGTTTGAAAGAAATTTAGTGGAGGCCAGCACTTTCAGAAAACACAAACCAGGATTTGAAAATTTGGTCAGCTAGAGCTCTTCCAACAAAAAGTCATTTCGATGTAAGGGAGAGGTGTTTCAGATGCTTCCTCTGTTGTCTGACACTGAATTTTCTTGGCACTGGGAACCCTCTGAATAAAAGAGAAAAAGAGCCAAGCTCCAGAACTCAGCTGACCCTCCAGCTGAACATACCTGGGTCAGGCAGCCATAAAGCAACAGTCAGAATAGTCACATAAATTGTGATAAATCAGAACTTCCCTTTCTGGAGAGGAAAAGTAAAATCTAAATCTACTGAAATTGAAACATAATAAAATAAAATGCCTCTAATACAGGGTAATCATGTGCATTTGCCTTATAAATCATGCTTTATAGGATCTTAAATGTACTTTCAATTTCTGTCCCTTTTATTTTTTACTTGGAAAACTGATCTGTTGAATATGACTTTGAGAATAATGTAATGCAGCCAGCATAGCTCTGCTCCCAAACAGAACCATGTTTTTTATTCAAATGAAAATATTCGATAAACTCCTTTTGTGCTGGATTGGCTATTCTTTAGTATAAATAAGTACCCAGTACAATTAATAACCAAAAGGGAAGAATACTTTTTCAAGATCTTGGTGGAGGAAATGAGTCTCACAGAACACTGTGAATTGCTCTGGTAGTATCTTTTCAGAAATGTAATACTGAACAGCAATTGTAGTCAATTATCAGCTTTTGTCTAGTATGCTTTAATCCTTATAGCAATTTTTTCCTTTGCTAGTGTGCATACCCCCAAAAAAGAAATGGAACAAGATGCCTAAATTGCTGGCTGTCTTGTGTGCACTATTGATTGGGCTCATTGATGCTGTGTTATCTAAGACTAAATTGGCATCAATTTTTCCCTCTGAAGCCTGAAGATTTTGTGTTCTATTTAATTGTTAGAGGAAGGTCAGCACAGACTGTACCCTCTGGCTTTTAATTTTAGATGGAAATGTCCTAAATGAATAGAAAACTGCATGTCAGCAAAATGTACTCTTGCTGAAAGCAATGTGTAGGCTTCTCATGTTTTGCATTGGTGATGACATAAGCTTTGACCTTGGCCTGTATCTTTTTGAAAGAAGAGTAACATTTGTTCCCTTCAGCCTAATAGCAGCACTGTTGGTAGGAACTGTGCTCTTGTGTGAACAACAGCTCCTGCCCTGCTGCAATTTGTAACACTGGATGGGGAAGGACTTTTTTTATCTATTGAAGTGCTGTTCTTCATAATTTCCCAGTGTAAGGATCCTGACTTCTATCTTTATACAGTCCAAATAGAGGTGGAAGAGACAGGTGTGATTAAGGCTTAACATGGTATATTAATATCTTTGCTCATTTGGCTGTTCCTGTGGCCAGTCTGGCAGATGGAGAGCTGAATTTGTGGGTAGGACCATTCCTGCAGCCTAAGGACTTTGAGTTTAGCCCTTTGCTTGTTTTCCAACTATGGCAGCCAGGAAACAGTGTTCCGCTGTGATATCTGTCTTTTCCTAAAAAGGGGAGTCCTGATTATTTCTCCCTGAATGCTCATGGAGGGCTGAGAAATGGGAGGAAACATGGATAAAAACCCTAACTTGTAAGTAACTGGCAGGATGGAGCTGTCAGCATAGCCTGTGGTGGGCTTTCCTGGAAGAAGGGTGTCCATCCCAGAGAGATCCACATCTCTGTGATAGACAGGGAGGAATCCTGTGCTGGTGCAGGGTAAGAAGAGATTATTTTTAGCATCTGCTTTTGAAATTATTTCAGAGCATTTGTATTCAATGCTGTGGCTGAATGTATAGGGACAGAAGTTTATTCTCCCTCTACCTAAGCTCACCAAAAATATATGGAAAAGACTCTCTCAACACTTCAAGCCCATTTCCCTCATGGCTTTGGTTCATATTTTCATTTTGAGACAGAGATTTGTGAGTAGAAGAATAGCTGCCCATCTGTTAGGGAGGTAACAGGTAAAATACATCTGGTCCTCTGATTACCTTACTGCTTCCACACCCCAATCTGCTCACAAATTCTGTATGTCCTGAGAAGAAACGAAGTTTCCTCTTGCAGCCCAATGAGGGCAAGAAGAAAATGGAACTACTGAAAAACTTCTCAGCATATTAAAGAATAGTTGGAGGATGAAAGAGGCCTGAGGGTATTACTGTGATTTTGAATGATGTTGGGAAGTTTTAGTGGTCTCTTTTCGCAGAGGTCTGCGTAAGCAGTTTACAGTTGGTTGAATTTAGAGGTTTCCCTGATCTGATCAGAGACTTCACTTCAATTTTTCCCAGTGGCTCAGGGACACTCTCATGTAATTGTAGTTGAGATCTTTTTCATGTCTCCAGTTTGACCATCTGCCTTTGACAATAAAATATGTGCAGCAGTTCAGATGTTGCAAGGAAACACACAGAACACAGTGGGCAAAATGCTTGGAGCTCTTTCTGTCTTATTTTTCCCTAAGCCTGCAGCCAAGGAGAGCTGTGGAGCAGATGTAAGCCCAAAAGTGTGTGTGCACTTTTGTACATAGAATAACCGAAAGCTGACTTTTAGTCTTCGAGTATGAACCAGCTGTGAGAAATACAAGGCACCTATGCAGTGTTTGTGGGAGTTGGTATCAGATCCAGGTGTAAAATCCCTAAACAGGAAGATTAATGAATACTTTACACAGACTGTCTTACCAGCAAGATGATGTGGCAGAGTTTGTGGTTTCTACCATTGGTTAGCTTAGAATATCTAGGTAGAGTTTGGCACATCTCACCCATGGGTTCCTTGAGATGGCTGTCATTGAGAAGAACAAGCAACCCTGGAAAGTGTGTGATTGTCAGGTCTGGCCTTGAGTGAAGGTGGAGGAAAATCCACCACTCCAGCTCTGTATCCTGCCAAAGGGAGCCACGTCCCTTTTCATCTTCCTTCATGTCCCTTTCTTGTTCTGAGCTTTCTGTCACGACGTGCTTTTGGCTTCACAGGAGGAAGAGGTAGACAAAAGACTAGGAAAAGAACTGAGTTCCAGTTTTCATTCAAAGCTCCCTGATACAGTCCTGATTTTTCTGCTAATGAGATGTAAGAACTGCTGTAAGTCCATCTGTCAAGCTGCATAAATGTTTTGCTGTGTACATAGTTTATCTTCTTGGTGGTTTAAAAAGTTGGGTCAGAGAGAGTGCAAAGGCAATGTTTAGTTATTAAGTGCCGTGATGGTTACTAGGTGGAAAAAACTGATTTATCTTTGAAAAAATATTTTCTGAACATGCAACCAGGAAAGATCAGCTGAGCTTAAGTTTGGTTTTTTTTTTTAATGGACCATGATTTGAGACAATTCTGAGACCAAGTTGAATTCAGCACTTAGAAAGTTGAATTTCTGACTTAAGTAATTTCACTTCATGATATCTTCCTCATCCCCTCTCTACCTCAATATCCTTTTTCACCTTCAAGCTCACCCACCTCCCTGCCCATGCCAAGGCAGGAACTTGGTGCTGGGGCATGGGGGCCAGAGGGAGGCTGAGGGCTACAGATCACAGGCACTAGTGGGGTCAGAACTCCCCTTCCTCAGTCCTAGCAGCTGGGGTCATTAAGGTGGTACATCACAGAGCCAGGAACACTAGAGTTCTGGCTAGAAACCACGTTTGGGTAGCCTTGCTCCATCTGGCCTCCCTTTGTTTGTAGGAGAGGCTGGTCCTGCAATGTTTGGGCTTTGGATGCTGCAGAGGCTGGAAAATAGCACATACTGAAGGGGAGGTCAGTGAAGGAAGCAGATAATGTGTTTGTGTAATAAATCTCGGTCCTATTTCCTTTCATTTTCCTGATATGGCCAGTTCCAGAGGGGACCATAACCATGAGAGGTACCCGTGTGTGCTGCAGCTTTGCTGCAGAGCTCGAAAATTAGGAAAATCTGAAAGGTGGCAGTGAGGCTTTACTGCAGAGCTGTGCTTAAAACAGTTACCATGGGCATTCCTTTGCAGGGATGGGGGTTTTCAGGAAAAACCTAGAGAAAAAAATGTTTCAGTTCCTTAAGAGAGAAGGAGTAACCTTAAATGCTTAGGGAGCAGAGGTTTTTTTTTTCCACATCTAGGCTTCCTTCCTGCATAACAAGGGTTACTTTTGGTTTATACAGAGTTAATTTTGGAGGACACTTTTCTCTAGTGATTTCTAACATTTTGTGAATGTTTTGTTATGCTGTGTCAGAGCAAATGGATTTCTTTTCTATTGAGAAAAGAAATAAAAAGCAGCATTTTTCAAATAACCCAGTTCAGTGGGATAAGGGATAAGGGAGAACGGTCACCATGAGCAGGAACCTCTCACTGAAGCTGCACACTGGGAGATTTGTGGCTTTACTCCTTCTTCTTGCAATTTCTTCTGTACCAGACCTAGTTGCTTCTAGGAGCAGTGTGCTCCCTCTCTTCCTGAACAACTAAAATGGGGATAGCCATGCTCACTTTCCTGCAAGAGAAGGCAAAGCTTGAACACTCTGAGTCAGCTCCTGCTTTCTCTGTGTCCCATCCAATCCACCTGCCAGGTCAGAGCTCCCTGCGCTGGAATTTTGTCTCACTCACTTGGCACATCCTACACCAGATGCTTGAATTTATTGCTCCACTGTGTTGAGGTTTGACATAAGGAATGGCCTTTCTCTTCCCTCTCTTTCTCTTTGAAGACTGTGTTTAGGAGAGCTGAGTTTATTTTTCCTTTCCTGCAGTTCTTTAAATGCTAAGGGCTCCATGTAGAATTATTAGTGTTCTCTGTCTTGTAAGTTTTGGGAAGTGAGATTTTTTTAGCACATAGGAAGATCAGACCTTCAGAGGGACTGCTGGGATGTGTTATGTGAAACAATTTGATTTCTTTTCTTGCAGAGCACATTATGGGTCATATTGCCCTGAACAGTTCTCCTTCTACCCACCTGCTGTCTTGAGCTCATTTCCTTACACTGAGAAAATATCTGGGAAAGAATTCATTCAGAAAATAGTTCACAGTGACGCAATTCTCTAAGACTTTTTAAAGATAGGAAGAGATATTTAAGTAATATAGCAGTTTGTTTTGGACACCTCAACCCGCATCTATAGTTGTTTTCTCACTGGTACAGGTAAATCAGTCCTTGTCATGCTTGTCTGAGCTCTCTGAGGAGCCCTGGTCACAGAAGGTACGATGTACTGTAGTGATTTATTGCATAGAATGAAGTGGGGGAGAGCAATAAAGGTTGTTTACAAACTGTCTCTCTAAGCACTGTTGGATTCTTGTATTTCTCCAGTGTAGTTCCCAGTACCTCATCTGCATGTTCAGCATTCAATACTCGGGCTTACTTTGCAGTTTTTTGTTGCAAGCTCATGGCCTGCTAAAGGAGGCATTCAACCAGTGTTGTAGTAGAATATCTGCTTATGAAGCCACTTAGGAGAACTTCTAAATCATCTCTCTGCTCTGTATTGTAAATTCATCCTACCCAAGGTAAGCATCTTGTTTTAGTACAGTATGTCTCTCAATTTTCAGAACTATGTAGTTCTTTTCCTTTCCGTAGATCCCTGTAATAACAAACTCCTGGTGTTTCCCTCTATGCATTAATTTTGCCTCAAAAGCCAACAAATGTATTTGCACATTAAATAATCTAAAGAAAAAGTGAATTTCTGCTCTGTTGTATTTCCTTTCATTAGATATTTCAAAGAGGATATAATATTGGTACTGTTCCTAGACATTTCATGAAAATAAATACTAATATCTAATTATTGCCTTAAAAGCAATTTATATGGCAGTAATATAAAACTGAGTACTCTGGTGTTTTGGGGTTTTTTTGTTTTGTTTTTTTTTAGCATGTATTGTTGTCATCATAGTTTTGTGATATAGAGAAAAGTGGAACCCTTTTTAAAAATACATTCTTACCTGTGACTTGGTCAGAACTTTAAGATTTCATTGACTAACTTTCATTTTCTACAAACTCAACTGAAGTCATTAGTTGTCTTTATGCCGTCATGCATCATCATAGTAGTTTGAGGACTGGCAATATGTTAATTTCCTAATTAACATAAATTATTCCGAAGAGTGGGATTGTAATAAAACTTCAAACCATGCATGGGAATGAAACAGAGGACAAGCCAAAGAGTTCAGACACAGAAAACACTGTACAGCTACACAAATCTAACGACGAGTAAAATTAAACCCACTGTGGCATTCTCCCAGTGACATGGAGATGTGGTACAGCCAGCAATGAGCTGCCTTGTCTGGGGACCCATGGTGACCAGGCAGCCCCCAGGCACTGGGCCATGGTACTGACGGAGGTGTGCTGCTGGTGACCCCTTGTCCTGTTTGCTGCTGCTGACTAAAGCCAGAATGTTGTACTGTTTGATTTAAGAATAATTTACAGTGATGTTTTCTGGTTGATACATTCATATCCTGTAGTGTATTTTCCCATTAAATTCAGAACATGCATTTTATGGAGTATAGAACCCATTAAAATCAGGGAATTGTCAGTAATGAAACAGTGCTTCTCACACAAAATACTAAAATAGTCATTTGATGCATATAAATTCATATAAAGTCTTCGTTGCTCCAACTGAGCCTTATAAATGCAAATTATGAACCATTTCTTACTAGTGTGAGGTAAAGTACCATCTAAACATGTTTGGACATCAGAAGTGTACATTTTCTGCATTTTGTTGTAAATCTGTTTCTTGACAACCTGGTAAAGTACAAAATAACAGAAACATAAAATGTAGTTAATGTTCATTGGCAATGTTTTTACATTTTTTGTTGTCACAACAGAATTAACTTATGTGAAAAACAAAAAAGCCTTCAAGTGAATTTAAATCATTACTTGTCATAGAGTATATGTATTAAATAGCCTAATGGCACTTTCTAAAATCTATACTGCCCACCCCATCCAGTGGGTTGATTGCAATGATAATTAACCAAGAGAAGAAAAAAGGCATAATATTGTCTGTTTGACACCTGGGCAAAGAAAAAGGTAGAAGACTGAATTCACTTAGTTGCAACTTTTTAGTTGCTGCTTCACAACACTATGTTATCATTGTAGAGATTCTCTGAAAATGCTGAATAATCCATTCCTGTTTACTCTTTTATAAACACACAAGCAATGAAAATTATTTCTTTTAATAAAAAAAAAATAAGATGGTATAATACACCATTAAAGAGGCTAGTAACTGCTATAGTCCAGTTATAAACAACTACTTTTCTGATCAATGATAATTGTTCTTTTTGTTCTTGAGACATCATTACTTTGGCTGAAATGTGTGTTAGGATTATTTGCAGAAAGCTGTTCTGGTATTGAAACACAATTTTCCATGAAAGAAATTTCTGGGTGAATTGAGGTGGCCAGTTTTGTCCCCAGTGAACTCTGTTCTGTAGCTTCTGTGGCTGATTTCCGTCCTATGTCCTCAGGGGACAGGTGAGGACCAGATGCCGGTTAGGCAGGGGAGTCTGGGCACGCACTGGGTCTCAGAACCAGTTGTTTATGTGCTGTGTATTTGATTACTTTCTGCTGTGGTAGTAGCTGGGACAGAGTTTTGTTGCTAAGGACTTGGTTTTCCTAAGTGTGTGTTTAGCAACCCAAAAGGCCAGGGGAGGCCATCCCCAGCCCAGCTAGCCACTGAGTTACACTGTCCTGGAGCCTCGGGTGTGCATTGCTCGTGCAGTTTGCTCATATGCTGGCAAACTGAGTAAATAGCCCCGAAGTTGCAATTGAAGGTGCAAAAACTCTGTAGAGTTTCTCAGACTGGTTCAAGGCTTCTCAGCAGAGAAGGGAAGACCATGTTTCCCTGCCTTAGCCTGAGAGTTGGAAGCAGAAGTGGGGCAGAGAAGAGGTCTGAAAAACTGGGTTGCTGACTTAGGCTCCCTGGGGTGCCAGAGAGAGCCAGGAGGCTGGGACTGCTCTCCAGCCCTTGGAGCAATCTGCACTTGTCCACTTCATTTAGACCAGGAGCTGTCCTTAATAAGTAGGTGGGAACAATCTGTCCCCCATTAAAGTTTCATCTCAGTTGCTACTCACTGTGGGGTGACTTTAACCCAGGCAGCTTCTGCAAAGATGCTCATCTTCCTCCCAATGCTGTTTTTTAGCACCAGCCATAGAACTGTGGTTATCTGGGTGTTTTCTCAATGTGTATATGCAGATATTGCCAGAGCAAGGAAAAACGTGTCTAAATGGGATAGAAATGTTCTGCTTTTCTCAATTGCATTACTTGAAGTTGTGAAAGGGATCCCTCTCTTTAAGTTCCTTTTATGTAAGAGATTTTACCTCCCCACAGCTTGCATTCAAATCTTAAGTCATGTAACATCATTATAAGTGAAAATTATTCTTTTCATATCTCACATTTCTAAGCATGTGAGTATTTCAGCCCAGTTAAGCCCAGTATTTAAGCCCAGGATACTTCAGATATTTTTCTCTTCCCAAATGGTGTTAGTAGTGTACTTTAACAAGCAAAGTTTCCCAGTGTTGCTGTGTAGGGATTTATGCAGATTACTTTTAGTATCCTCTTGCTGCTCTCATGCCTTTATATGAAATAGCTCACAAAGGAGACTGGGTGTGAAGTGTCATAGGCAGCATGTGGAGCTGAGGCTCACAAATCTGCAGGGAAATGTTGTGTTATTCCCTGTTAGCATAAGCTGTCTCACAGCTGATGTCGAGTAACACAAGGATTCAGATAATCACATTTGCAGATGCTGTTTCTTGAAAAACAAGCTGCAAAGGACTCTTGAAGATGCTAACCTTACACTGTGCTTGCCTGTAATGTGGTTTTGAAACTGGAGCAGAGATAATAGCAGGGTGACCTATTAAAATTCAGCTGTGCACCTGGCAGGAAAGGTAGCATGAGCTGACTTCCACAGACACTTGCTACAGCCTTTTGGTCTTGTCCTTCTTTGTGTTTTGCTTAATTGATGAGCACAAATCTAACCTGAAGGTCTCTGTATGAGTACTACATACTTCTCTGTCCTAGGCTTATGAGCAGTACTATTAAGATCTATCTTTTTTCAGATGGCTGTTTTAGCCAATAAATTATAAGTAAGGTAGGCAGGTAGTGGTGGGTTTGAGATTTTGGATGGGGCTGGGTGTGATTAGCATAGACTGCTGGGGAAATAGGCAGGAAGGATTAAACAACACGCTCAGATCACTTTCAGGCTTTTCGTCAGAGCCCTGTTTATTACTTCAAACGACAAAACCACCCTCACAAAGCAGGAGAAAATGAATTGTCTTTCTTCAGCCAGTACAGCTGCCAGCTGCCTCACTTGCCTGCCTGGGGCTGATTTCAGGAGTCACCTTGCCCTGCTGACCCTACAAGTGAGTCCCTTATAAAGTAGGGAAGACCTGGCTCCACACCTGTATGTGTGGCAGAAGAGTTGTTGGGTTTTAAGATGCATAGCATGAACACATACGATTACATGTAAATAATCTCTAATTATCAAGCTCTGTGGTTGAGAACTATTCAGAAGGAGTTAGAGAGTTACTGTGTCTTCTTCCTCGGCCAAGGAAAGGCATTTCCAGCCATTTCATGAAGGACAACTCTGCTCCTAGCTTAGGATGTAAATTATGTCCCTGATGTAAGGTCATATTGGCGTCTCTTGAATTTTCTTTCTCAGGCTAAAGTTGCTTCTGTTGTAAATCTACCGTCTTCTATAGATGAATAGTGTGAATTTGGCTAGTGAATGTTATCATGACTGTGTTGCTTTAACATATATAGCAGTGTGTGACTAGGCCTGCAACAATTAATTAGTTGGACTCTCTTAGTAATGAATTACCTGAGGATATTAATAGCCTGTTCAGGAGGAGGAGAACTGGTACTGTTATGTGAAAAAAAATGCTTGTAGAAATGTTCCCAGTGTAAAGTGTGTTATCATAATGCTGTGTTTCAAGAAAAAATGTTAATACAATTTTTCTGTTGAAATAATTTAATTCTAGCCCTACCAGTTCACAGAAATAACACATTTACACCAAGTAAATATCCCAAAGTTTTCCATAATGAAATTGTAGAAGTTAGAGGTGAAAACTATGTGCTTACTCCGGCAGCCTCATGCCTTTCTCTTGCAGGATTGGTTCTTCTAAAAATATATGCTGGTTTTTCTTACTGCAAAGGAGTTTTTCTCTGTATTTTGCACACAGTGCATTAGAATCTGACTACTTAAATCAGAGGTTTTCATTTTATTGAGTGATGATTTTTTGAGTAGATAATCAGCAATAATGTTAAGCATAACAAGCAAAGAATTGGGAATTCTCCGTACTCTGGGTTAGATGTGCGGTGGGATGGGGGAGTGTGTCTTCCCAGTGGAAATTCTGATGGGCATGGAAATGTGGAAGGACCATGTCCTGTCTATGTGTGGCCTGCTGTCTGAACATCCATGGCAAAAAGTTGAGCATCTGACCAGTAAAATTTGCTGTTGATATCAGTATTTAGGAAAAATAATAATTAATTATTATTCATATTATATGAATTAACTTTCATATAATAATTGATTAACAGCCATATTTTCTAGGGGAAAAAGGGAATCTAGTATTTTCCCCATTATTACTACTACAGGTATCCATTGTAGCTGTGATGATGAGCAAGATCTGATCCTAACCCAAGGGGTCATTTAGTGAGTTACAGTGGCACAGGCTAGCAGAAAAGTGGAAGGGAGGGTACAGGAGACTAGAAGGGAAGAAATAAACAGTGGGGATTAAACAGTAGTTAACTGTGTCCTTTAATAAAGGGTAAGCTGTCAGAGAGGCTGGGACAGGTGGTGGTGGAGCCCTTCCTGGGAGCTGCCCTGTGTGAGGTGTGAGGCCCCATCAGGGGCTCCGAGAGGGCCGGAGCCAGGCAGCAGGATTGCAATCTAGCATTACTGGTCTGTGGGTGCTTTGTACCTTGGCCAAAGAAAGCCTGGATACATTTCTTGTGTGTTTCTTCCTCACTGTACAATCCCCAAAGTGGTTTTGTTTTGTTTTCTAAGTGCAAACCCTGATTGTAATGTGTCATGGGGTAATTTGTGCTGTATCCCACATTATTCAGCCCCCACTTGACCTGGATGAGTTACAGGTGTGTCAAATCAGGTGTTTCCACTAAGGGTCAGAGACCAGCTGACCCTCTGTGAGATAACACATAAGAGAGAGGAGAAGAGCCCAGAAAGGACTAGCTGAGAGAACTACTGGGAAGGCCATCATGCTATCCTGGAAGAAGACCAGCTTGCTAAGTTACAGAATCCTGTCACCAGAAATATCAGAAGTATCAGAGCATCAGAGACCCACTGAGCTCCACTGCCTTCGGGGGCCCTCGCACCCGTGCCGGCCAGATCCGATTCCAGCGTCACGGGAGAGAAGGGGAAAACCGCACCCACAGAAGGACTTTCAAATCTTTCAGGTTCCCTCCCCTCAGTGGGAGGCTTTGTTATTTTTTTTCGCTATTACTCCTAACCTCACTGTTTGTTAAATAAATAGTTTCATTTTCTCTTTCACCTTCCTCCGAGGAGAATTTTCTTTTTTCCCGAACCTGATAAAGGGGGAGGGGTGGCATCTCCTTTTTAGGAGACGTTCCCCTTGGATGTTTCCCCTAAATTTGGCCAAAACCATCACATAATGCGTGAAATGCTCTTGCTCTGTTGGCTTGCAAATACAGACAGCACCTCTGACTGTGGCTTGCTGGGCCTTCACGTGAGGTCATCCACTTACTCTAAATGTTAAAGGGAAGTTTTTCTGGGTCATTCAAGCATTTACTTGTTGGTTTGAATGTGTTTGCCTGGATTTGATAAAAATAAGAACAATTAATATGATCTTTCTGAGAAACAGGAGTGATCCTACCAAATTCTGGGAGGAGGTTAATGCTAATGCAAGTTATTTGTTTGGCTTTGCATTGAAGAGTTTCAATTTGCAGCATGAATAGTTCAATTTCTATTTAGGGTGCAATTCCAAAAGAAGTATTATTACGGTTAAGGAGTGATACAGAACTGGTGAAGCTTTAGGTTAGGAAAACAAGGAGATATTTTTGAAAACATTTTAGGGTTATGCCTTGCTAAATACAGAGGAGGTATAACTAAGTGAAAAACAATTTACTGCTCAGTTTGGCATGTCACCTTGAAAAGTATGAATGAATAAATAATGCTACTCCTGACTTTGTTAACTTGATTTTTAAAAATATCCTCCTCTAATAGAGCCAGTATGTATGTGTTTATGTGATTTTCTAAACACGCAAAATATAGTTAGTGGCACCTAAATCAGAATTTATTTTAAGTCTGTCATGTTTGAGCTATTTTTGTTAATGAGAGGATTATTCAGTACCATCTCAAAGCATACATACATCTACTCAATGGCAGAACTTATCATTGAAGTGGGTACAATTTATATTCATTTAATATGAAAAAAATTTGAAGATACCCATTTTTCTTCACTTTTCCCATTTGTTTTCTCTTGCACAGTATGAATACTTCATAGAGACTATGATCGTCCCCTGTACACACCTGTTCAATCATGCTGCTCTTTGAATCCACCCCTTTATACCAACCCCTGCTTTTAGCAAAATATTGAGATGCGATCAAAGCTGTCAGATTGCTCAGTGTCTGATGCAGGCTGCTGATTACTGTTGCCACCGTTAGCTGAATTACACTATTAAAGGCTTTTATGAAGTATTTACATTGCTTGCTGATACAAATATCAAATCATGGCTACACCATGATGAAAAAGGAAATAATGCTCATTTTGTGGCACATTTCTTCCAAGACAAGACAGCAACAAAAATATGTGGAAAAATCTTTATACAGAGCACATTTCAGAGTGTCTTTTCATTTCTTAATTACTAAATTGTTCAAACAGCAGCCCTCTCAGTTGCTTCCAGCTTGTCATTCCACTCTCAACAATGAAGGCAGAGGTGATGAGGCTGAACCATTAGCCATAGTTTCATGAGCTAGTATGTGACTTCAAGCCCTGTCTGTCCTGACATGCTTTAGCCTCTTGTTGGATCAAGGCCAATAAGAAAAATGAAGCAACTAGGTTACATAGCTGTAGAGAAAACATCAGCCAAGTATCTGGGAAGTAATTCACGAGAAGCAACAACTCATGGCACTGTACACGTGCATCTGTTTAGTGTCTGCTGAGTGTCAGATACTGCTGTTTCTCAGAGGCCAGGTATTCCTCTGTGGAGTATGAGCCTGACAGGTTTGAGGTGGTCCACGGTTATTGCAGAAAGATGACTGTGATGAGCCTACTATTCTGAAATGCTTTATGGCATTGGAGAAAGTTTCAGTGGAAGGCAATGCATCGAGAGATGTCAGTCTCTGCAATTAATCCTTGTGTTGTAACAGTGCAAATTCTGTTTGTGACAAGAAGGACTAAGAAGTGGTTTGATCCTGTATGAATGCTCAAGTACAATCCTCATACTACTTGTTCAGCAAAGGCAGTCTTCAGAGACATGGCAAGTGAGGGAGTGGTTCAAGAGAAATCACACAAAGGAAAAAGGGCCTTGGTTTACTTGACAAAGCAGTGACACACTCAAACTCTCCATGCATTCAGCTGTAGCTGAAAACATCATTTAAGTGAAAACAATAAATAGCCAGGCAGCTTGTGTGCTGCTGAAGCACACCTGCTTGCTTCCTTGCTTGCTTTGGTGGTGTTGTGTTGTTTCTTGCATTCCTTTGTATCATTTTCACTACAAATACAATGGGAAATATCTCATTGTTTAACAAAAGTCATTCACTACAAGCTGATGACAAAGCTTTCAGCAGGCAGGCACTCTGCAAAGCCCAGAAATGTGCTGCTGCAAGTCCATCTACGGCAGCAGGGAATGCCCCAGCAATATGGCCCAGGTGTTCTACGTTTATGTTTCATTGCTCCAAGGACTCTCTCAGCTGAGAGAATTTGCTCTGTGTTCAGTAAGTTTGATTCACCTGGGATAAATGAATAGGGGATAATGCTCAGTGCCTCTCAGACATGCAATGTTGAGTGGCTTCCAGAGCACAGGTGCTGGCAAGAAAACTCTAATAGCTGAAGCTGCTGATTTTCCTGCCTTGATTGTTACTGTGCCTGGGCTGGTTTTGATGCAGAAGCCTGTTTGCCCCCTCTGCAATCTGCTGCCTTCCCCCTTTTGTTTCCTAGGTGGCCTCATTTCTAATGTGGCTGGTGCACCTCTTCTCTCCCATGGGAGGTGCTGGTGGTGAGGTGGGCAGCTGGCTCTGAGGAGGTGGCCTTGGATTGGTATGTGTGAACTGGGCTGCTTCAAAATAGCTTCATGTGGGAAAAGGTGCCAGAGATGTGGTTGGATGGGCTTCCCAGCGCAGCTCACCCAGAGTGTCCCTCCTTATTTGTTGCTCAATTATCCCCTGGATTTTGTGCTTTCTGGGGGAGGGCAGTGTCCACCAGCATGTCTAGTCTGCCTCTGGGCACTGGGACAGAGATGGTGGTGGTCATTTTAGCAATAACAGAAGCAATTTGGTTGGTGACCTTTTGCTTCCTGGCTGTAAATGTGTGATGTTATCTGTGTCGGGGCATAGGTTACTCTTGTGTGGAATGACGACGTGTGAAGAGTAACCAGGTAAAGTGAAGCTGTAAGAAATAGCACAAACCCATAATTCTGGGAGTGACCTGCTGTTGCCCCTTAGCACCTTTCTAAAAACCATCTCTGTGTTTCAGAAATACACTTGGGAGAAAATCTTCTTGCTTGTCTTCTGTGCTTTATTGTTTATGAATGTCGTTTGAAATACTTACTGGTGCATTTCTGTTATTTAATGGCCATTTAATGAGATGGGATAAAGATTTTAAATTTTAGCTTTTGCTTTCAATCTTGCAGGCACTGTTTGTGTGGTAATGGCTCTGGTAATCAGTTTTCAGTGTCATGTGACTGAAACTCTAGTGAGTGTGTCTGCTTTTGGCCAGCCATAATCTGGAGTTACAAACACTTGCAGAAGTTGCCTTTGTGTTTCTCACTTTAATTCATGCCTGTTATGAATGTAGGACTGTCAAGCAACTCTGTTGTCAGAAGGGACAAACAGACATCTGGGGTAATTGAATACTCGATTATTTTTGCAAGCTTTTTGACATAATGATTTATCCTATGCTTTTATACTACTTCTTTTCATTCTCATTACTTTGTATATTTTGCCTGATAAATATTTATAATAGAGTAGAAATAAATTCAAACTGGAGGCGAGTTGTAACTTTTATGCTCTAATAAGAGCTGAAAAAATGACCAAAAAAATCAACTGATGTGGAAGCAAATATAATGAGAATATGGAATAAAATAGTGACAGTCTCCTCTCCAAGGATAGTCCTTAATGGATTTGTGTTTCCTTGTGAAATGTGTTAGAGTGCTGAGCTCACTTGAGGAAGAATCTCTACGTCTGAGCCTGGAGCAAAAGGCACAGAACTCATGTCCCAGGTTCCGCTTTAGGGTCTGCACAAGTCACACAAGTTGTGTGTGTAGCTTTACCTCTCTGCCTGTTTTCTTACCCATCTCACCTCTTTGAGATAATTAAAACTCAATGAAAAGTTCTTACAAAAACATTCTATGAAAATTGCATATACTTGAATTGGCCAAATATTGAGTAATTTCACTCCAGTCAGTCTGTACCAGCACATTCCTTTCTGCCAGCTTCAATTTATCTGTTCCAGAAATTTTTGACAGCATGTGAATGTCTCTGCTGTTTTCTGTCTCTCTGCTTAGCACAGAAGAGGGTGATGGACTAAAGACTCTTGTCATCCCCTTCTGATGTGGTTTGGCAACAGATGGCAACAGGTCTTTGAGGAGAAGCGTGTTGTTGCTCCTCCAAGCACCAACTTCATGTTTCAGTACCGTCTGGGAGGGGTGTGACGTGGACCTGAACTGGATTCCAGCCTCAAACATTCTTTTATCAATTAGCAGAGACACTGATGGATTTGACACAGCCTTGGGAGTGTGTTTTTGTTCCTGCAGTTTTATCTGCTGTGCATACTGATGATCTGCTCTATGCAGAAAGTTCAGGGATATGTTAGTCAAATTCACAGTATATTTTTTGTTCCCTGGGTACACTGGCTTTTATTTATTCTAGGAAGGCTAGACTACAAACCCTGATTCTTTTAGGAAACATGTTTATGCACAGCATAAAACAAGTTAAACATTACAAGTAGAAGCCAACAAAACCAAAACTTCATTCAGGCGAGATTTCCCAAGGAGTGTCTTCAGTTCAGCACCATCCTAGTTCTGGTTGGGAACCAGCTGATATGCTAGGAAGTTCTGGTTTAGTTAATGTGATCAGTATTTCACAGTGTGACACACAGCATCTGTGCTGCTAGATGGAGAAAGAGCTGATACTGGGACTGGCCAGGACATGCCAGGCATATTGGGGGCTCACTTTCCCTGCCACTGAGCTAGCAGTGTTTGCCATTCTTGCTGCAGCACCTGTCCCGAGCCTCAAGACAAATAACTTATGGGTGGTTTTGTGGAAGGAGAGCCTGAGGAGAGCACAAAGCTAGATTGAGAGTTAGCAGCTGGGGTCACATTGCTGTAAGTAGGCGGGAGGGATGAAAGGGCAAGGAGCAGTTGCCATGTTAAAATAAAAGGCTCAGGGAGTGCTGAGATGAAAAGTTGTCATGGTTTGACACTGGGCACAATGCCAGTGCCCCATGAAAATATATTTTTACCAAACACTGCTGTGAGATGTGATCAGGAACAGAGCAGAGCAGGCTCAAACTTAGAAATAGAGGAAAAAAATTATTAACTTATACTAAAGGGAAAGAAACACACAGGAAACAGAATGAAAACTCTCCGAAACATTCCTCCTCCTCCCAACTTCCACCCTTCACAAATCAGACAAAACCTTGGATTTCCTGATCAGTTAACAATACTCAAATAATCAATTCTCAGTCCATCAAAGAAGAGAGGAGTCTCTCTCGTAAACCATAGTGTCCTTCCATGTCTGGTGCTCTCACCACCATCCATGGACCGAAACTGCCCTCAGGATTCAACGATGCTTTGCCAAGTACCAGAAGCTCCTTTT
>WEIT01001693.1:0-30308 GCA_013389985.1 Dryoscopus gambensis | reverse complement strand
TTAAAAGTTTCAGGCTCTACTGCCGTCGGGAAGCCTCACAGCAACTCCAGGACTCCCACGGCCGAGAACCTCCCCCGCTCTGCTCCGCAGCTGGCACAATCTCTCTCTCTGAGGGGCGGGGGGCAAAAAACCATCTCCTCATCTCTCCACCCTTCCATCCTGCAGAAGCTGGCTCAGTTCCATTTCTTTCTACCCTCTCTCCCTCTCCGGCTCCGGCCTACCTCCCATCTCAGGCCGCTTGGCTGCCCCTCCCCCACCCAGGCCCCAGGCTTCAGGCCTCAGGCTGGGCGGGGGAGGAGATCTGCTCCCTTCAACAGCCGGAACACAAGAGGAAGTTCCTCTGGGATTCTCTCCTTTATCTCCCTATGTTCTCAGAGGTGACAAATCTCTTCAGTGGTCATACCAGGTGTCAATATTCAGTCTGACCACTGATTGGTTTGACTATAACTTCCTTAAAAAACTCACTTCCTTTCAAACCAGGACAAAAGTGTACGGAAGCTTAGGTAAAAGCAGGTGCCAGGACTATTCTGTCAGTACTTGCTGTGTGCAGTTCTGGCTTATGGATCTCAGCTGGGTCAAATTGGTGTGCAAAGCCCAATGCATCAAGAGGGGCCCTCCTGGTTGTGAAGCACTGAAAATAATCCCATCCGTGCCCAGGCTCACATTTTAACATGGCTATAGATACTCAGTTTGGTATTGGTGTGCTTTTCTTTTTCACCTCTTTCTTTTTTTTTTCCTTTTTGTTTGCTGTCTTATAAACAGTACCTCACTGAGAACAACAGTTTTGGTCTTCATCACCCTCATCTTGAAGGAACATTCAGCAGTGTTAAAGTCATGTCTGGTCCTAGTCCTAGTCCTATGCAGCTCTTGGATATCTTCAGGAGCCCTGACAGAAACTATGCTCTAGTATTTTGGCCATCTTTGTTCTCCTGTTCACCATATGCTGGGACAGATTTAGAAAGGACTCTATCTGCATTATCACCAACCTGGTTTATGGCATCAGCTGTTCCAGTTGGCAGCACCAGGTGCTTTCCTCAGTCTTCCTGCTTTTTTCCGTTTTAGTTTTGATCACTGCCCACAAAACAAATGATCCTCTTATGGCCACCTAAATGGCTGCCACTTTCTTATCACCATATTGCTCATCCCTCAGTGCCTCATCCACAGTTCTGGCACTGCTGAGCCCCCAAGCTTTGCTGTCTTTCTCTTCTCACAGACACAGGGCTGTTTGCCCTGTCTGGGGACATGACTGGAGCAACTTCTGACAAGGCGAAGTGATCTCAGCAAGATGTCCTTCCCTCAGACATCTGTGAATTCCTCATTTTTACATAAATAATTTTATCCGTTCATACATCTCTCTTCTGTGTAGTGAAATAGACAGGGACTTAGCCAGGAGTAGCTGGAAAAAGTAGTCTTACTACTTAAATTAACATTTTTGTCTTTGGAAGATATCCTTGGCAACCTGTTGGCTGTCTCTTACTAGAAAGAAGCTTTTATTCATGTCAGAGTGCTGTCTCTATTAGGGTTTGCAATATTAGCCCCAGTTGAATTTGTATCACAGACCTTGTTGTGTTTCAGGACTGGTTTTGTGTTTTTTCTTTTTTAGAACAGCCATTTGGGACCTACTGTGTTATTTACCATAGAGATAATACACAGTGATATATTTTAAAATGCTTTTTAATGTGTTTTCTGGCAAATTGTCTGTTGCTGTGTTAGGTGTGAAATCATCTAAAGGGGGACAAGCGATTTGGCATTTGTGCAGGCTTGTTGATTCTAACGAACATTTGCATTAGATTAGAACAGTGAATGCTGTCTCCAGTGAAGAAATGTTTTGCTTTTTCTCAATGGCATTTTAAAATGGAGTATTGTTAGTTTGAATGAGTCAGCTGAAATTACAGAAAATGTTTCCTTTAAAATAACATCTGAATAGAAGCAGCTGTCATATCACATAGAACCTGAAACAAAGCATAGCACAAAACTTGGTTGACATGTAATAACCCTACTACTAGATTCTATAATGTTTTAATTTCTTCCCTGAGATATCGTTTGTGCACTAGGAATAGTGTATTTGCATGTGAATGGAAAAAGCTAAATTATATTCCTAGGTTAGTGCAAAGGAGCTAATTTCTAACACTGTGATAGAGGAACTTCTTAATTTTTATTTCTAGAATCATTGTATCAGACTAAAACTTCTCTCATTGCTATCAGCATGTTTGTCAGCTGAAGTTCTGAGCTCATCTAAATATTATATGAGGTTCAGTGAACAGTGAAAATAATCTTTCTAAGATCTGTCTCACTAGTGTATTATTCAATACAATAGTTTCTGCTATAGGAAGTCAACTTAGTTTATGCTCATCTTTCTTTTTACTTTTGGAACCTCTCTCTGCAGCTCCATTAATTCTGGTTCATTCTAATTCAGTGAAAATACCCTGGAAATTTTGTAAAATAGACATATTTAATTTTGCTTGGGAAACAAAAAGGAAAAAAAACCCATCCCAGAAATAGTATTCTCTATTGGTATATTTTGATGCTATGACATAATATGAAATATAATTTTTGGAAGGGCAATCAAAATGAAATCTTGAGTGTGTTTGAAATCAAAATGATCTGGAGGCACAGCAAACACAAGGCATTTTATTTATTGCAGTGAAATTTCACAAAGAAGAAAGATAAGGGTGACTTGGTAAACAACTAGCTTTTAGATAGCAGATAAAACTGTAAAATGAAAACATAGACTGATGGACAGAAAATGTTATATATCTATTCTCTGAGTTATATTACCCATTTCACCAACTGAAGCACCGGAATGACTTTTTCACCTCTCCTGTGGCTACATAAAATAGCACCCGCTGTATTTAGTCAAATTGTCAGATAAAATATTTCTAGGAACTCAGCACAGAAATATAATCAACATGCTGAAAGCTTTTTACTGAAAGGGGAGAAAAAGATAATGGTAAAAAATGAGTGAAGTACTCAGAGCAACCTTTCTTTTATAATATTT
Organism: Dryoscopus gambensis; assembly: GCA_013389985.1. Classification (NCBI taxonomy): domain Eukaryota; kingdom Metazoa; phylum Chordata; class Aves; order Passeriformes; family Malaconotidae; genus Dryoscopus; species Dryoscopus gambensis. Next base: position 27,310 of record WEIT01001693.1, on the reverse strand, counting down.
AGGGCTGGCACAAAATGTAGATGAAGAGTATCATAATCTCCTACTTCTCTTGCTGAAGGTCTCATTTTGCTTAAAAGGAGGCTATGTCTGGGTCTTAAAAACTTGCTAATGGTGTGCTGCACTGAAGGCAATTTGCGTCTAGTATTTTAAGTGGAACTCTTTGCTTTCCCACACCCCTTCCCTAGTGTGATGGGGATTTCCAAATTCAAAACTGAGGATAAAACACAACCTAAAGGAAGAGGGTGGAGTGCAGAATAGCTGTTGTGGCCAGCTCATTACTGTGGGCTCACTGTCATTAAACAAGCTCAGAAAAACTTGCTTTGAAGTCTTTATGGATCTTTTAGCACTAAAGCAATAGGGCTTTGCTGAGGTTTATTAAGTGGTCAGGGTGAGCTGCATGCTTTTGAACTTAGTGTGCACATTAGAAGCATCTGTTTGGGGTTAAAAGGATGGAAGGAGGTAAAAAAACCTCTGAGAAATAATCTGGGAGTGAATTGAGACTGTCCCTTGGTTTTGACTTACTCCACTGTACCTGCATGATGTACAGAGTATGACCACCAGGTAACCTGATGGAGTGCATTGATTCAAGTTACAGTCAATACTGAAAAAAACTCCATGAATTAAAGATGGAGGGGAAACCTTCTACTATAAAGACTGGAAACTGTTTCATTTGCCCTCTAGGTGTACTTTTATTTAAATAAATGAAACAAGTAATGTAGCAGGAATTGTATCAAGATCAGCAAAGGCTCCCCAACAATTTTTTGTCATAAATCTCAAAGATTTCGAACTAATATTTTATATGTATATTAACCCCCCCATACTCATCTGTGCTTTTGCAGTAGCTCTAAATGGCCTCTTTTGTCACCAGCTGTCTGAAATAGAGGGAGAAATATCCCCAAATGGAGATGCACAACACAAGGGCTGGGAGTACATTCTATGCAGGACACGATTTAAATCAGTAATGTTCCTATTAATGTTAACATGTTGGATGAGTCTTTTCAGATACGGGGAATCCTCATCTGCCAATGTCCAGACAGAAAGGGATGCCAATAAAAGGAAGAGTAGCATAGGTCAGCTCCAGTGAGAGAAGGGAAAGGAACGTTTGAGTACCAGCCCCCTGGCCCTCAGTGTCTGACACCACAGCTGGTTTTAGAGAGACAGGAGAATCGTTGTATTGCTACAGATCCTTGTAGTACAGCACAAAATGGGGGAGCCTGGTTTGTGGCACCTTTGAGTCCCCATCCAACTGCAAGCTTTATTTAATGCCTATTGTCATGACTGTGCTTTGTCTTTACCTGGTCACTTGCTTGCCCTTCAGTGTTTGAGAAACTCTCTCCAAAAATCAAGTGATGCCTGCCTTGCTTTTTTAACTCCTTGGCAAAGATTCTGAATACTTTTCACACAGAGTATTTTGGTAATCCTAAAGCAAACAAAACTCTCCTTCTGTGTCTAATAATCTACCTTCCTGCCCTTTTACTCTACTACACAAACATTATACATCTAGGAGACTTTAAAGCTCTAACATTACTCCCCTTACACTCTTGGACTTGCCTAGAGGATTGATTTTGTTAAATATTCTTCCCAGTCCATGACCTCTCCTGACCGTATCAGCCCAAGGCACACTGCTTGCTGTTGAGTTATAACACTCCAGACTTGAGCATGTTTCTCATGTTTTTGCTGCTGAGGCTGTTAAAGAAAAGGGTTGTTTCTGCCTGGTGCACCAAAACTGATGTATTTCAATATGAAACTGGGAACGTGCACTAAACAGAGAAATTTTGCATCTCATTTGGTTTAAATATTTACTTTAAATTTCTTTAAAAATATAGAGAATTGTTAGTGTGTTACTGTTGTAAGACAATAGCTGTGTTTGTTCAATAACTGTTTGATCAAAAACATTCATTACAATTAAAAACAAGACACCAGCTTTCATTTCTCACACACCTTCTAGGCAGATGGATCCCCAGGCCCACAGCAAAACTATGCAGTGTACAAAGGAATTGTTTTATCTTTGTTAACTTCCTGTTGCCTCGGGGACATGATGTAGCAGTTGTTTCAACTGAGTATGTGTTAAGCATTGCCATGGTGTGGGGAGGTTTGATCTGGAATTTTCCTGGGATGTGTGCTGATGGTGTTTTTTCATTTGTGTGAAAGGCCTCAATACTACAAGAAGCAGATTGATCTTGCCTCAATGCTCACTTGGGAAGAGAGCTTCCTGCTCTACCTTCTGCTCATGGCATTTTCTTAGCTGGCAATATATTCTTTGTTGGCACGTATCCAAAATATCCATTGTTCTCCTTCCCTCATTCGCCTTTCAGCCTGGCATGTGGGTGGATATGTGTAGGTGCTAATCTGTAGCTATAAAGACAACATATTATGGACAGAAGAATTACCTATTATAAAGTAACAAAAATCTTTTCAGTTCACAATGCCATTTTTCATTGATGTAACAGTTATCTACAACTAAGAAAAATAAACTACTGAGAATTTTCCATTTTGCAATGTGTGGAGAACGTTAGGCTCAAACACAAGTGCAATAAAAGTTTATTTTACAGTTAAACAAACAATATTTAAAGTAACCAAAAGCAGTATTAAATCACTTGTGCTAAGTTTTTAACAGAAAAAAATTTGAAGTGTGTTGAGGTTTCTTCCCACCGTTCCCCTGGGGAAGGGGGCCCTGGGGTGGACGCATGGTCTAGTCATGGGGTTTCCCCTGCTCCCTGGTCACACGTACCCAAGTTCTATGCTCCCATTGGTCCCAAAATGTTCCCCCAGCCTCGAGAACCCTGGGTTCGGGGATGATTACTCAGTCTGTGTGCTGGCTCCCAACCATGCAGCTGGTAATAAAGATCATCTGTTGAAACATCTACAAAAGAGTATTCCCTTATTCTTCCCACGAGTCATCCTGTCTCCAGAAGGTTGCAGAGAACCTCACTGCAACAGAAGTGTATACAAATAAAGGGGAATTTGTGCTCAACTGCCATTTACTAAAGGGATGCTATTGTTGTGTGCCCTATCCTATTGTTATAGAAAAGATAACATGCTTCATCAAAAATATGATTTTTCCATGGATATTGTGATTCAGAATCAGAAATTTATTAAGGAGGAGATAGAAGGAGACAAGAGAACTTCATAGTTTAGAGGAAGACACTTGAACATCTGGTCCATATCCAAGACAGTCATGGGTATTTGTGCATCTAAAAAGTAATAAAACTTCCAAATTGAATAATTCTAACCACCCAAAAATAATTCCATTTTCAGTTAAAACTAGCTGTGTCCTGACTTCTGAAGAGTTAAGGACTCTGCACCTTGATAATTTTATTTTACATTTATTTTTTATTTCCATATGTTTCCGATAGTTATGCTCAAGGGCTTAAATAAACTGAGCTGGAAATTTTTCTGTGCTAACTAATAAATTGTGGGCACTGTTAGTGTCCCTTCACTGACCTCAATAGTGATCGTGTGGGCACTTTTGCTGGTCAAGTAACAAGTGTTGTAATTAATGTATTTTGGGAATTAATTCGGCTTCAATAAGCAGAAATTGCTAAATGGTGTCAAATTATGGATAGAGGTTTTACGAAGCAAGAGCTTTTTTCCCTAGAGCTGCGACTGGCTAACAAGTTACCTGGTCTTTTTGAAGCAAAAAAAACCCCAGGAAAAACTGGGAGACCATAGAAGATTTTTGCATTCACAAAATTAACTATCATTGTCTACGTTTTACATTAGAGCCACAATGTGGTAAGCATGTTTAAAAATTGTATCATGTCATACATACAGTGAATCTTGTAAAATACATTGTTAGCTTTATGCTTGCCATTATATTGATTTGTTGCTTACACACCAGATAAATCAATCTTTCTATAATAAGGATTTCCAAAAGCAGCCCTGAGTTTAATATGTTGATATCATACAAATGGGTGGTTAAGGTCTAGAATTTGTAGTACTTACATGGCTTGAGATAACAAGCACTCGTTGTATAGTCTTCAGTTACAATGCAGTAGATTATGTAGCTGTAGCAGCTTGCACGTGTGTATGCTACTTATTTTAGTTAATAAATTCTAATTGCTACTTTTTTCTATAAAAGATTGTTGGTTATAGCCAGAATTTTATGGTTAAGCGCACATATTTTTATAATGGATTCTATTACAGAGAAAAGTTTTCCAGGCTGCAATGCAAATCCTGCAGATTTGATCAATGCTCTGAAGCAGTGTCACCACCAGAACAGTTTATCAGAAAAGGGAATGGGGCAGTTGCTCATGAGCTTCTCCTTTTCTTTGCCTTTCTCAGTTTTTCAGGTCATTACTATTTATTTACTTGCTCCAGTACTCCAAAATTTTTTCAATGCTTTATATGTTGACTCCTTCACTTCTGCTTCTTCTGAGCCCCTTCTTCTGCACAGACTTTTACAGAGAGATTAGAGCATCTCAAAGATGTGTTTTTATGAACTGACTGGTTTTTTATTATCTATCAAAACTGGAGCATCTTGCACGACAAACTCCCCCAAAAGATACTCTGGGCAATGCTTCTTATAGAAAAAAGTAGAAGGGAAGGTGAAGGCACTGATGATTCAAACCATTATATTCTTCTGGGTTGGAAGTTGTACTTTAGGGATAGCAACTCTGTAAGTCTTCAGTAAAGTACAGGAATATGCCTTTCTGTAAATTCTATAAAACCCCACTGTTACAAACAGTAATAGAGCTTTTCGTTTAAGTGGATAGTTGTCTAAGGAGAAATGAGCCCTAGGTAAAACAGTCCATTAATTTAATCAGCTTATCACAAAGTCCTGCCAGTCCCAGTATGGCAGAAGTAAAACTCAGTGAAATGACTGCATTTTTGCACAGTGGTTGCTTATGAGCTCCCAAGAAGCTGCCTGCACTTCCTGAGCCATGCTGCAGAACCTCCCTGTGATGGTCTTTTCACTCTATTTCCCTTGGCATTAAATTTTGAGACTTACTAAATTCGAGTGAGGACATAGCTTATTCAGCTGTCTCACCACCACATATATTTATTGTTTCTTTTGTTTTCCTCCCTTTTTATCCTTTTCTTAGACTTTTTGAATGATAAATGAGTGCTCTAATTAGCTATTCAGTGAAGGTAAGAACTTCTTGAGCTCTACTGGCTACTGAAATTCTTTCTTGTAATACATGTACTTTTAGCCTGAATGTGATTTATGTACCATAGAATAGTTACTAAAAACCCCTCCTGTTTCATGAGAGAGGAAATGTTCTTTTTACTTCAATAGAAAATATTTTTCCTATGTGTTTTGCAAAATGTAACTAATTTCTTTTACACTTTCATTGATTGGATTTTGCAATTCAAAACATCTTTTACCAGTACACTTGTATGTATTAAAGCAAAACAATTTGTCTGAAATGAGATGCTTCACGCTCAATTATATCTAAATTTCTCATCTACAGCTCTTGATTTCAATCTCGGGTGTCTGTGCAGCTATTGAGGCTGAAAAAATGTGGAAAGGAAATGCTGTTATTTTCAATTTGTAGCAATTATACTCAGAGTGCAGCAGATGTGGTGGTATTGAGTTTCTGCACATGGTACAGGCAGGCAGCTTGTGGAAAAGATGGCTGGTTTCTCTTATACCTGTGGCTGTCTTCCTGAGTGTGGACTGCTGGACATGATGGCTGAAAACAAATTCCCTCCGAGCACAGCAGTACTCTAATGTGCAGTTAAATCCTCAATGCTTAGGACACCACTTAAGCATTATCAGAAATAGGACTTCAATCTATGTTTATCACAAAAGATATTGCCTTAATTTAAGAAAATCTTCCCACATAAGTAGATGCTTAAACTCTGCTCTAATATGAGCATGTTGAAGTCAGTGGTATTATGGGTATGTGTCCTTTGAGGCAGATTAGCAAGAAATTGAGAGCATTAATGCAGCCTGGATCCAACTACTCCCAGTAAGTCCGACATACTCAAGTAGAGTAAAATACCATGTTTTGATTTAATTATTAGAGAGAGTCTGGAATTGTCTGCCACAATCCTGCCTGGAATTGAACAGATGCACACTGGAGCTAGAACACTCACAACAGTGTTGGGGGGTTATAAATGCAAGCTTCTTGGCTGAACTGGAAGTTGTGAAGCCACTACTGGCATTATTGTTGTAATTGGTACTCTGGTAGGACCTGGAGGGCTTGGTAAAGTTCTAGAGCCAATTATGGAGCTTTTTTCTAAGATATGAGAAAATGTTATTTTGTCCAAATATAATTTAGTGTATGATATTTGTAAGTGGCCTTGGAGTAGGGTGTGGAAAGTACAGACCTCTGTGGTTAGTGCTATGGGCCTGCAGAGCTGTGCCCCATGCAGTTCTCTGTCTTTCTGAAAACTGGTCTACAAAATAAAACAGCTTTGAGAGAAGGAACAGAAAGCAAATGTCAGTATCATATGCTACAGCCACACAGTGGGAAAGTGGGCTTGGAAAATAAGGGTGGTGGGGAGATTATTCAAAGCATAAAATCAAGGTCAAAATGACAAGGCTGACAGCACAGCTTAGGACTTCTTAAAGTCCCACCTTCCAATTAAAGACGTTTTCTGGAAGGCAGGCAGGCATGTCTGACTTGGCATCAGGAGATGGAACTGAAACCAGTTCACCATGTCCTGGCTGAGTGCTGTGTTCCTGGGGAGAGGGGACAGGGAGGCTCTGAATTTCCCTGCCTCCTTTTGTGACCCTTCCTATGTCCTTTTGTGAGGCTGTACTCCCGCTCTGGGAGAGCTGACAAGCTCAGGCTACTCCTTTAGCAGAATGCTACCCTCTGTTTGACAGTCTGGTCAAATCCATGCTCTGGGAATAACTCTTGTCTGCTTTGAAGCAGTGCTAGTCAAAAAGAGATTCTACAGCAAATTACTTCCTGCTCCGGGGAACACAGAGAGCAGCAATACTTGAGACAAGACAGGGTATTGAGCTGCCTTGATCTCTTCACTCTTCAGGAGCATCCGGACTGAGGGCAAATTCCCCTGAAGGTCAGGAACATTCCTTTCTTTTGTGCAGTGTTTCTTCAGGCACCTGGAGTCTTGCCTGACTGATTTTGCTGCAAGTCAGCTTAACTTTGTACCAAGAGACTGCTTGATTTATAATGCTTTATTTCTTTGTTCCTGTGGCATCCTCTTCTACTCTTGTCCCTTCTCATGAGTTCTTTGGCCAGGTGGTTTTTGTTTTAGTTGCCATCCCACACAGAACTCAAATTTTAAGCAGAAAACAGATTTACCTATGATGAGAGATGATCCAGGGGGTGTGTCTGTTACAACAGAGATACCTAAAGCTGTTCCCTCTGTGTTGCTCTTGTCCCATCACCCTTTTGAAGAGTGGTTCAGAATAAGGAAAGGAAAGGTTGAACTGTGCCATCAGTATGGAGTCTGCAGACTGACTCAGACTGTACAGATAGTTTATATGTTTTACACCAATTCCCAGGGCACAATCAATTTTTGTTAGTCTTCTGAGTGCTCATTATGTAGGCAACTGTGAGCATCTATGAATCATTTTGAGATTATATTTCTTTTTGAGTATGAGCATAATGTAATACGGGCTGTTAAATTAGGCATTGCAGATTGTAAAGGTAGCTATAGGCCAGATTTAATTCATACATTTAGTGGACAAAAAAAAGTTTCAAAGAAGCAAACTCCTGCTGATTAGGTAATGCTGAGTATAATTAAGCTGCATTCTGTTAAAGGAAACTGTCAGCAAAATAAAATGCTGGGTAGGGTGAAGAATACAAAAACTGCAATGCACTTCTAAACTGAAAACCTGCCAGCTTACCTGCAGCTTGTTTGTTCCTCAATCATTCTGAAGTTAGATGAGTAAAGGAATTAAGCTTAGAAAGAAATACAAATACATTATTACTTTTCATTTTGGGATGCTTAGGCTTCTATCTGTTTGCAAAGCTGGATCTTCAACTCCATGCAGTGTGAAAAGAGATTGTGCTATCTAATCCCTGTAAAAGCAGAGAGAAGTCATGTATTAAATTGCATTACAGAAATACTAATAGAGAGTTTTCAGTTTCTTTAGTCATACCATTCAGAGGAAGCTAAGTGCTGAGAATGTGCAAATCAAGTCTTTATGAATAGACTGGTGTTCTGCAGAGTTTCTGATTTGGATGTTGCAGTTGTCCAGTACTTTGTGTCTTTTGGATTAAAAAAAATTACCTAGTTGTATTGTCACTAAGATGCTCCAGATTAGAAAAAACCCCAATCAAATGGAATTTTATCTCTGCTATCTAGAGTTTGAAATTATCAGGGGCTTTTCTATACTATAAATTTGTTTCTGTTTCATCCCTAGAAATATATTTTGCATTTTGTGAATAGGAAGCTATTGGGTTGTGTGGGGAGTTTGGAACATGATCAGAACCCTTAATTTTTCTTTAATTCTTCCAATAGTATTTCATTGTCACAAGTAAGTTCATGAATGTGGGTAGCCCTGCATTACAAAAAGGAGACATAAGATTCTGTAGAATTAACTTTCAAGTCCTCCAAGAGTAAGTGCTGCACGTGTTATTACCAAGAAACCATACCCACCAACCAACCAGTCAACAAAACAAATGTCCCGCCCCCCCTACCCCCAAACCCTCCCAAACTGCTGAAACACTGTAAGTAGTTTAAGCTGATAATTTGCTTGCTTGCAGCTTTCCTTGTAGAGGCTGAAATAGAAGGATAGTTCACTCCAGAGTTGCATCTTATTCTTGGGGGTATTTATACGTGCTCTTCTGTCCGGGTCTTATTTGAAGGAAAGTTGAAGTATGGCAGAAGACTATGAAAAGATATAATGTTTCAGTGTATCTCATCTTTGGCAAAATATACAGCTCTCACAAAAATAACAGCTGTAAAGAACAGTGTCATGTGTTTACTTCAAATTCCTATGTTTTGGATGACTGTATTTTTCTTTGTGAGGAATTGCTTTACTGTCACAGATGGAATGCAGGATAAAGTACTATTATATCCATCAGAAAATAACAAGTATGACACTAGTTTATAAATCTCATGAATATTGGGAGACAAATTTTTTCAAGGATTAAAATCCCACTGATTCAGCTATAGCAATGTTTCAGTGGGGTCTGCTGCAACCTTCCCTGGATGGCAGCTTGGCCCGTGGAAAGAATCAGGAGTCCTCTTTTGGGTAGATGTTTCAGGATGTTNCAACATAGCAAAGTGTGAAAAATACATGAAGGAGATACTCCCTTATTTTATTAATGAAAGAAAGCTGGAGGGACCTGAGAGAAGGGGAAGAGGAGTGAGAGGAGGCAGCAGGACAGAAGGCCAGAAAGAGCTGGCTGGGGCTGAGGAGAGGCTGCAGGGATGTGGGTAAGGAACAGGTCTAAATTTTACATTGAAGGGAACACACTGGGAAGGGAGAAGAGTTACTGATTTAGTGGTAAAATAGCTATGGGGAGACGTGGTGACAAGAAGAAAGAAGGAAAGTGTGAGGTAAGTATCTCCTTCATGTGGAGGTGACTTTAAGTTTTGTTTGCAAGGCTTTTCCAGAAAGTGCCAAAGCTGGATGCTGTGACATGTCACAGGCCCCAACATCAGTAGCTGCTTATACAATGCACTGAGCATTATACATTTGAATTGCATAATGAATTATATATAATTATGTTTACTTATTAAGCACAGTCATATGTGCTTAAGTTTCTATGTGTGAGAAGTAGCAAATGAATGTATGTGAAGCCTAAGACAATACAGCACCCTGTACTCCATGTATGAATTCCATGGGGCTGAGGCACAGCCTCGCCAGCCCTGCTGCCTCTGGTCACAGAAGTGCTGCAGATGTGATTCATAGTGTTCAATTTCCAACACAAAACTTGTTTGCTGTATAAAACTTGAAAGCTACTTATCCTACTGTGAAGGTGTCTGTCAGTTTGCTTTAAAAATAATGCACTGCAAACTGGAATTTACCGAGCTAATGAAATGCCTTCAGGGAGGTTATGATGAGCCATTAAAAGAAAGGGCACTGTCAGATAATTTAAGCAACTTTGAGAAAAAAATGCTTTAAATTTTTTTTTTTTTTTAATGCTGCAGATGTGTCCTTTATTGGCGTTTGAGGGTGAGAGAACAGTGGTGCCTCTTTTCTGTTCCAGAGCCTTTCCTTGCTGACAGGGGCTGTGCTGCTGTGGGCAGGTGCATTCCTTATCCCAGTGTGAGGTTGTCTCCTGCTTTATTGTGGAGCTTGGGCAGGGGCTGACCTGGGGCTGCAGCTCCTTGTGCTAAGGCTTCTCCAGGCTCCAGCTGTCCCAATGCCTTCCATCCCAATGCCTCCCATAGCCCTGTGGCATGTCTTAGTTGTTCTCCCAGCTCTGCAGCTCACCCCCGGCAGATGCTCTCTCCTGCCTGTGGTTAAGTCCATGTTTGATGTCTGTCAGGCATCATGGCAGCATGGACATAATGTCAGTCTCTCCTTGCCAGGGCAGCCTTGTTTGATTGTGAGTGTGACAACACACATTTCCCCTCTTCACAGAGAGAGTCCCAGTGCAGGGGTTTACCTGCAAAGATGGTGGTGGAAGGAATTTTTATTGTACCTCTTTGGAACACAATCTTACTAAAAATACAACTGATACTTTGCAATATTTAGTACTAGTTTTAACAGAGTTATGTGTGAGTTGAAATAAAAGCCATATTTTATATGCCCCTATTTAACAGAAAATATGTACAAGCTGGCTTTTATTTTTGGATATATTCCTTTCATCAGCATCACACCTTATCTAGCAAAGAAGGATTTCTTACGTGTACTAGTTTTTAAGCAAACCAGCAGGAGATTCCAAGTCGGAACTACAATTTAATAGGAAAACTAAAATAAAGGCAATAGTACAGAAACACTGGCCTAAACTGACAGTCAGAATATGACCTGACACCCTGTTGGTCAGGGTGGTGGTAGCAGTACATTTAAATGGTGGCTGCAGTCCTTGTTGGAATGATGGATGTGGTTTTTGTCAAAGTGGTGATCCTGTAGAAAGATCTGGTGCTTCTCTGGAGGTCCAGTGGTGGTTCTTTAGCTCTTGTTCTCTGGGAATCCAGTGGTAGTCCTGCTATGGTGTTCCAAACCTCAGATTATATACAGGTAGGAATGTTGGGTTCCTCCCCCAGGGTGGAGCATCTCACAATGGGATGATGTAATTCTGTGAGTCATGCTGTGAGACCTTGATGGCCCATTAGCCGAGATGGCCTCCTCAGGGTGGTAGCTGCTTCTCCCGAGGGAGTTACAAGGGCTGACTCATGGAGAAGATAAAGAACACTGCCCCACCTGTTTTATCAGCTTATGTAGATGGAAATAGAATACATACTTTTGGTTACATCTAATGCTGTAACCCAAGACCTGAAGATTGCTGTTACGAGCAGACGAATCTGATCTCTAAACCAGTGAAATCATTTTGCTGTTATGGTAAAATTCAGGGTGCCTAAATAAAAGAAACCTGCTTGCTCTTCTGTCCTTTGATTTCAAATATCCTTTGGCTAGTCTGGGTCAGCTGTCCTGGCCATACTCTCTCCTGGCTCCTTGTGCACCTGCTCCCTGCAGAGCATGAGACACTGAGACGTCCTTGACTGAGTGAGTACTACTGAGCAACAGCTAGAGCATCAGTGTGTTATCAACATCATTCTCATGCTAAATCCAAAACACAGCATGATACCAGCTACTAAGAAGAAAGTGAACTCTATCCTAGAGAAAACTAGAACATGTACTTTATTTGTTCAGTTCTCCAGCGCTTTGAAAGAGATCTCTGAGCAGTTTGCTGCTTTCAAACTATTTCTTTAGCACCTTAGTGCATACCTCTGATGCTCATGAACTGCATATAGCTGTGTTCAAGAGTTTATTCCCCTGCATTTCATGAATGCAATATATCCACAAATTCTTAATTTTCAACTTTTTTCTCATAATTTTCTTGTGAAATAAAAATATTTGCAATTAAATGAGGAAGCGCTACTATTTTATTTATTTCACTGTGTCTCTCTCTCTGCTGGGCAAGCTGGACAGATTATCCTATTCATCTTAGAACTTTAAGTATTCTCTCATTCTGCTCCCTTCTGCCCTTTATTATCCTATAGCAAGCCTGTAACCAAGTGTGTAGGCTATCTAAGGTACAGACTGCCCTCACACAACCCACTTGACTGCTCAGCATAAATGAGATTTTTAATGGTCTGGTTACTTGTCATTAATTGGCTTAGACAGGCTTGAATTTTGTCACACATCTTGACCTTTATTTAACCAACAACTTTGACAAATAAAAAGGTCAAGAAATTCCGGCCTTAACACCTCTTATTGGATTACTTTGCTCACATGCCAAAATCCAAATCTCTGGTTCTTAAAAGTGCTTCTATAAATACACATAATTATTCTAGTACCCGAGTGGAGCCGGAGCATTAAAATATGCTGTACATTAACAGTGGTGTGATTCCTGCTCCTCTGACATCAGTCTGCTTCAGTCTTCAAAGGGAAAAAACAATGCACAAAACTGAAAACCGCTCTATTTTAAGTTTTAGTACTGTCAAAAACAAGAAAAAAAAAATCACGTTTCAGATGCCGCTGTCCTTAGGAGGCTTTTCAGAGGGCCCTTTATAGGGGTGACATCAGGAATAGTTCAGACTTGCAGAAGACAGAGGCAATGAGCAGAGTATCTACTGTCAGGTGTCACCCCCACACAGCCTTGCCCAGACTCACCTCTTCACCCACCTTCATGTGTCTTTTTGTTCACATCCCAAGTGTGATGTGATCTGAGTAATGTTTGTTCTTTAAAACATAACATTTTACCCTGTATTTAAAAAATGAACATTTTTCATGGAGGAGTTTTGTCTGTAGGATTCAAGAGGAGAATGAAAGTTTTTATATGTTGTCTGTAAATCAGTATCTTATTTAAATATTGTGTTTTATACATTTCTATGCCTCTCTGTTACTAATGCAACATTTAGTACTCTTGGGTTCAGTAGCTGAAGAGAATAGCAGCATTTTTATCACAAAGAAGTAAAAAAAAAAAAAGAAAAAAAAAAGGCAAAACCCAAACCCCACTTATTTGTGAAGCAGCTCTTCTATTTGTGAGTGTGATTCATTGCCTGCTGGTGCTCTCTGTAACCTTTCTGTGAATGTAGGGCACTGTTGTCTACTCACATGTGCTGCTTTTCTAGTGCCATGAGTTGTAGCTATTAATAGTCATTTCCAGCCTTCCTTGAATGGCACTTTTCTTTCCCTGTGGTTCATTTGTCCCAGGTGTTTATGAGTCTTGTAGCTTTGACTTTTGTGAGCTGTAATTGGGCCAGACACTCTCCTGTGTCAATATTCTTTAAAATCTTTGAGGGCAGGAAGAGTGGAATTTATAGCTGTGCTTGTAAATGGCAGAAGCAAATATACTAATGAACCTGACATATGGCTTTATATGAGGAAATTCTCAGTGGCACTGCCCTTACCTGCAGCCCTTTAAAGTTGCCCAAGCTGCATGAATGTATCATGAATGTGGTTCACACCTGTAAATAAGTGAGGCTTTTTATCTATGCCATTTGAGGTATTAGTCTTTAATTTTATGAGTAAAAGCAAGTGACTGTAAGTCCAGAGTAAGTCAGCTATGGAAAGGTTGCAAAATGTTCAAGGAGTAAAACTAGGGAATGGCAGTAATTCCAAACTCATGCCTTTATAATGGGGCTTCTCTTACATCACTTGGGGTCCAGCACTTGTAGCAAAGGCTGAAGAACAGAAGGTGTCAGATAATGGCAAGAATTGTAGATCACAGGGAGGTTTTGTATTACAGGGACACATACAGGCTGCTTGGCTTTCATTATGCATATATGCACCACATATCTCAAAGACAATCAAAAGCTGAAACTCCTTATGGTGGGGGTGCAAAATTGTAGATCAGTCTGATTTGCTTCAGAGTCTGGAAACCCTGTGATACCAAATACAGATGTTCTAGCTGTCGTATGTGGAGATAAAATGAATGAGATTATTTAAAATATAGATGCTCATCTTAATAAGACTATTTATATTCCTTCCTCCATGTGAGACATCTCGTGCTCTTCAATGATGGACAAGATTTAGTAAGTGAACAGTCAGAGTTGTGAGTTGATCAACTTAAAAGGGTTCTAAGCTTCATGTACTTCTAAACATTGAAGGGCAGTACTTAAGTGTCCAGAGAAGCTGTGAAACAAACCTGACCTATTTACTATTCTGTTTAAATTGTGGTGTGCCTAATTGCCCTATTTTGCTTTTTAGTGCTCTAAACCAGCCGTCCACCTTGTTGTATTTTTGTCATTGACAGAGTCCTGCTAAGTCTTTCATTTTGGAGTAAAATCAGCTTGTTTGTAGACAGCTGCCTTCAACTGATGCTGTAATTGTTCATGTTTTCTCAGTCATTGATACTTTTCTCTGTAGTATGTTTTCCACTTGGTATACATTCCTTGAGTATCAGAAGACCCTCAGGAAATTGATACAGCATACTTCTGCTCCTAAACGGGGGTTTTGGCATACAGATTTATTATACAACTATGAATGACTCTAATAAATATTAATTTAGGTGGTTTTCCCCCCCTTCAGGTAATTTCTGTTAGTACAGTGAGACAGCTACTATCTACTCTCTATCTTTGCACACATAGTACAACTGAATTAAATCCTGATACGAGGTTCTGAATTTGTTTTGAAGGTCAGCAACCAGACAAGAGAAAAGACAGGAATAGTCAGTATCTTAGACAGAGAAATGATTAATGTAGGTATCTGTTTCTATATCAGAATCATCATCACTTGATCATCTGTTGATAAAGAGCTATCAAAAGGATCATTAAATGAGTTTTCCAGCTGTCCTCATCCTCTTTTTTCCTGTTCACTCTGGCAGGTTGTGGCCACATGTGGCCTGTTTATTAACAGTTCTGAAGTATGTATTGTGCATCATTACTTCTGTACCAGCACATCAGATGAGCACAGCATAGATGAATACAGTCCAAATTCTTTGACTGTAAGTTCTCCAGGCCGGGGGCTGTACCTTCTTGTGTTTATGATGCTTAACATAATGAGACCTTGATCTTAAGTGAACAGCTAATTGAAAACAAACAGTACATTATCATTAATCTTGGAAGTTGGAAAAAAGCATCTTGTGACTTAGACATCTAGCTTGGTATGATTTAAAATAGGATCTCATTATGAAACAGTGGATAAAAAGTAAAAAATGATCACTTTTGTGTTAAATTTCAGCCTCTAACAAATGTCCACACCCAGGGTCAGTAATGTTTTACTTCTCCTAAAGGAATTTTTACTGTGCAGATGAAAAAAGGTGTCAAAATGTTCTCACAATTCAGTGCATAGTCAATGTACCATAATTTTTATTGTTTTAGAATTCTGTAAGTGTCTTAAAAGATTTTGATGCAGTAAACACTTTCACTTCTAATTAATATTGACTTCATTATGACATCTTATTTCAAGGTTAATGTTCCTGTATTCTGTAAGGTTGTAATCTTAATGAAATATCCAAAATAACCTGTAATTGCTTGTTTTAAGAAATCTGATAAATATTTTGCCCCACAGCAGATAATTTTGCTCCTGTTATATTGAAAAATGCATTATTATTTTCTTTTCCCATTACTATTAAGATGGATATTTTTCAACAAATTAGAAGATCATTACTAATGCAAAATAGACTTATGAAACTAGTAATTTATCTGTCAAAAGCAGGCCATAGACGTAACTGAAAGAGGTACACTAATGGAATGGCACTAATGCAATTTCGCAAATAACTTAATGAAGCATGTAANACATTTTGCTTACTGGGTGTGAAAAATATTTTTAATTAGCTTAAACATGAAGAAACTCTTCAAGGTCATGCTACTGAAAACCATAAAAAAAGTGCAAAAAATCAGAGAAGGCAGCAGAAAAAACAAAACAACAGTATCAGATGAGTAGAGCACTGAACGACAACAGATGAAAGCAAGGCAAAGGAAATGAATAAGCACTACTATAAACCAAGGAGTCTCACCATGAATTTATCTAAAGTCATTATGTCTTAGCAAGAGTTTAGAGGAGTAAAATACCAGACCTGGGACTATTCCCATAAACCGTCCAAACCTTTCCTTTCCTAAAGGTCAGTGTGATGGAGCATGCAGTCAGCTTCTCACAGTGAGAGTGTGTATTGCTGAAAATCTATAATCTCACTTACAATTTTTCCAGTGTTCAGCCTGAGCTCAGCCCACTCTAGTAGGCAGGTTCTGTTTGTCTCATGGTCTGATGCCATCAGTAATAAATGCCCTGAATGCCAATATGCTGTTCGCCTGCGCCACTCAGGGTGACATAGTTCTGCAACCCCTGCTTAGTTAAAAAAAAATTTTAAAAATCCTTTTAATGTTTTCTTTCAAGTTGGAATATTTTTGTTGAAATGCAAATACAGTTGGCAGTGTTTCTATGGTAGATGATAGTAAACGATTCTCTGTGTGTTGTTTAAAATGCCAAATATCAAGGAAGCAATGTCTGTAGTCTAACTGCCCTGTACAGGTTATCTTTCTTATTTCAGTTAGGATTTTACTTTTAAAGCTTTGACTTAGCAGGGAATTCAAGAACATATTTTATTTGTCCAAGCATTTTAGTATATACTCATTTTCTTAGCTAATGACAAGTAGTGAAATTGGATTTCTGTTTTAAGTCACATGGCTGATGGTCACTTGTGTTGTAGAGACCACAAATTCATCAAAATAATGAAAACAAAAGTTTGAGTTGCGTTAAAAGAAAAAGCATTCCATATTTTTTATGAATTCAAAGTAAATGTGGGTAACGTTGAGTAGAATTTTTTATTGTTGATTTTCTCAAATATCAATATAGATTGATATCTGCTTCTTATTTCCAAGAGAAATTCTTTCAGCTGAGAGTTCAGTGCAGATGTAGCAATATCAAGACATGATAAATCTAATTTTTTAAGGAACTTAGTAAAAATTATTTACAACTGAGAATAAATTTGAACATTTTCCTTCAAGATTTTCTAGTCCAACTTGAATATTTTTAACCCAAACCAAATTATTTTCTGAAATGTTAAAAATTAAAATGCAATGTTAAAAATTAAATGCAGTAAGAAGCATTGAAGCACCTTTCAAAATAAAGGAAATGTAGTGTTTTATAGAATTACAGGTAGCACAATGAAGAATTTACATTTTTGTCTCCATATGAAATGGAGTTTATACAGTTACTTATGGTCTTCCTTCTGACGTTCTCCTTTACTTATGGTGCTCAGGAATGAATTTGAATATGTACTAGCATATTACAGTCATCAACCCAGTTTTAGCAGATTGAGTAAAAGACATTGTGGTGTGCCTGTTTCATCACTGGATGCAACAACTGCCCCTCTAAGAGCTTCCCATTTCAAAATGTCAGTCAGGGAAAATTGCTGTATTCCAAATCCTTCAAATCCTTTTTCTAGCTATGAACAAAAAGGCCTTTTTATTGATTCTGTCATAAAAGAAAGTTCCTTTTATGTAAAGTTCCTCTGAAAAACTATCATAGTCATCTATAAATGTGAGAACTAGTAAAGGACAATTGCAGTAGTTCCTTTCAGCAAATGACCATAAAACAGGGTGAAGGTTTCACTAATCTTAATGATTTCTTACTTTCTAGTTCTCTTTAGTCATCCATACCAGCATGATTGGTCTCCAATATATTGTATGGTAAAAAGTTTTCAGAGTTAGCAAAAGATTTTTCTGGAAAAAATTTGTACTTACCATGTTTTCAAAGAATTAGCATTCCTATTTTAGCGTTATTTGGCATTTCATTGAAAATCTTTTGGGATATATACTCCTAGTTAGAGCTTTATTGAAGAAAACTGCAAAAATCATTCATTCGTCTGTCTAATAAAATCTCTGAGGGAGTTTAGTTTACAACATCTGTATTCATGATTAATTTCTATGCAGATGTTTTGTGTGCAGTACTGCTAAAGTCAATGGAAATTTGCAATGGCAACGCTATATGTTTACCCACCTAAATTTTCCCCCAAGGTAGTCCATCAAGTGTAAAATTGTGGAAATCAGATTTATGTGCACTTTTCAGCTACAAGGAATTTCCCTCTGGCTGCTACCTGATAAGAATCAGGCATTAATATCATTGATTTCAGCTGTTACACTCATATTAAGCCAGTTTAATGGAAGTTCACTTATTTAAAACACTGCAGTGATGTAGAACAAACAGGGCAGTGAGCTGTAGCAGGAGTTTTGCTCTTTCTTGTTTCCTTGCTATAGAACTGGCAAAGAAAGATTCTTTTATCCTTCTGGAGTTTAAGTTTTGCCAGAATTCAAAGCTAGTGTTTAGGGAGAAGTAGAGTCTAGCATGTGACCTGTCAGATTTGAATTCTCAGCAAGCATGATGAAGGTAGAAAATTATCTGATACTTGTTCACCCATCCATAATGGTAATTAACCCATGTCTGTCTTAAGGGGGTTTTCACAACTTGGTCCTTGTGATGAATTCATAAACTTCTATTCAAAGGGGGAAAAAAAAAATCTAATGAGAGTATAAATGATAGGAAATAAAAACCAGCAATCAGTAAACAGAAACTACTTTACATAAATTTGAGTCAAAGTGTCTTTACAGAAATTGAATGTTTCTCATGCTGAATTAAAGAGATTAGGAATGAAATTGCTAGTAATTCATAAAACCTAACACAGCAACATGCCAATAAAGTATTACTGGGTGTTTATAAAAATGAAGTAATACTCCTTTAAAAAAATATTGTATGTAGTTTTAATAGAAATATGAATACAAAAAACCCCAAGTAGTAAAACTAGGTATGTGTGCATATATAAATAAATTACCAATTTTTTATACTAATTTTTAAAACTTTTGAATTTCACTGTAGACTATAGATGATCTATAATAAACACTTCTTAATAGTACCCTTTATGGATTTTCAGGTAGACTTTTAATTTAAAATACAAATATTTTTCATACTGGTATTTTTTCATTAATAAAAAAGACAAAGCCTGGTCTACTTTCTCGATATTATCCATTTGTAATAGACAATCTTTGTTTTGGAGGAGTTGCTTATAATCCTGTTTCTGATGGTATTTTATCAGGGTGAAGAGAAAGTAGCATGTTTGTCAAACAAATATATTGAACAAATGCTTCCTGTACATCATCTGTTTACACACTTCATTTGTGGAAACTCTCTTTGGTCTACCAAGTAAATGTACCAGACTTTCCCCCCACCTCTTAATAAATTTAATATATCTTACTGTTGGCTCTACTTTTAGAGGATTACCTGGCACTGAAAGCACAGCTGGACTTTGCAATGCCACATTTTGTGCTGAATTCTTTTGTTGGTGCTCAGTTAAGTCAATGAGGTGGCACTGATGTAAAGAGGGCCCAAGGACTCTAGAGTTTATTTCTAACTGTGAGGACAGATATATGAAAATAGTGATCAACTCAGGAACTTTGGTGCCAAAGTCCATGTAATTGCCAGTGACATTGTCCCTCAGCTGGGAATTTCAGCCCTTTTTTATTAAGGTCTCAGCTGGATAATATGCAAATGCAGGCATTTATTATCTTGTCATCTGCAGATATTGGTAGTCTTCGAATTTTGAAAGTATATCCCATGCTGTATTTTCAGAATAGGATTGCTTCAGTTGAGGAATTGTAAGTACATGAGACAGAATCTATTAACAAAAATGAAATTATGTTTGCCAATGACAGAATGTACACTGACGGAACTGTGTGGTACAAGAAATTCTGTAGTGGAAATTAAATGTAAGAAGACTTTGATTAAATAACTGCAGAAACCTGAAGAATTTGAGAGTGCTGCACTCTATTTGTATTGCCTTTAAGAAGGATTACGATTCCTTACCAAATATTATTGATTTCAGAGCAAGGAGTTTTCCAGCTTTATGGTCTTTGGCATCAGGGTTAGTAGCCAAAGAGCTTTACATTTTGATGGGAGAAAGAACAAATCTAGTAGGAAATTCTTGGACTGCATAAAAGACATGAAATATAAATCTTGAGAGTAGTGAGGTGCACAAATCAGTTATGTGTTTTAGTATTGATTTTATTGATCCAGATAATGCAGAAGCTTTATTTGTTATCAAAGCACATCTCTGTGTTGTGCTGTGTTGTATTGTCCCAATGTTTAGCAATTTGAATTTGTTAGTTTGGAGAGTGACATAGGGTGATTCAGCTAAGCCTTACTGAAGGCAGAGGGAAAGCCTGGGGGACATGGAGCCACCACCATCCCACCAAGAGCTGTATGGGAGGGTGTCCTGGGCTGCAGGGTGGCATGTGCCTGGGAGCTTTTATTCTATCACCATCTGTTGAGACCAGGTGTGGCTATGCTCCTGTGAATGGGTCCATGAATGCCTCCTGCATGAATCACAGATAACTCGATCCTGGACTATCTCCTGTTAAATGGCCCATTAGCGCCTTGCCCATGACTCATCATCCCATTGTGAGATGTCCCACCCAGAGGGAGGAACCAGGCATTCCATGCTCAATATAAGCTGAGATCTCAAACACCAGAGCAGTCCACGTCCAGTGGATTTACCTGGAGGAGCAGCCTTCTTCTCTACTGGGTCCTCAGAGAAAAATTACATACTTCTACAGGATCACTGCTTCAACAGGACTGCATCTACCACCACAGGAGGACTGCAGCCACCGTTTAATTGGACTGCTACCAACTCTCTGACCAACAGGGTGTCAGGTTGTATTCTTCTGACTCTGTCAGTGGTTTTGGTTTTGTTTTGTTTTGTACTATTGCATTTGTTTTTGTTCAAACTTCCTAGTAAAGAACTGTTATTCCTATTCCCATTTTTCTTTGCCTGAGAGCTTCTTAATTTCAAAATTTTAATAATTCGGAGGGAGGGGGTTTACAGTTTCCATTTCAAGGGAGGCTCCTGCCTCCCTTAAGTTGACACTTGTCTTTTCAAACCGAGACAGAGGGGTGGCCCTGCCTTCCTTGGAGCCTCACCCCACTGTAGGACTAGACACTAATTCTTTTGGTGGGAAAAGGCAAGGTGCAGCTGGGTTAGATTTCTTTCCAAAGACAGCATATGCTCACCTGACTAAGGACATGGCTTGTAAACTCGCTGTCATGGCAGTCGGGAAACCTCCCAGGCCCACTGCTCAAGGATCCTGCTCAAGAAGTTCCCCAAAATAAAGCAAAACAGCCGCCTGCACAAAACCTGCAAATGAGGCAGGTGGTGAGGATTTAATGTTCAGGGAAGGTGAATGAAAAAGGTAGCGCCTTGGAGAATTCTTTATTTTGTACCTCTGTGCTTTTGTCAGTGAGGCTTGAAAGACATCTGGGTTATTTGGACAAACAGGGACAAGATTTAGGATGTGCACTGCACTGGTTAGGGATTCACAGGTGGTCTTAACCTTGATTTACTCAACATGCAAAGAAACAGATCAATACAATGCCAGTTGTAGTAGGAAAAAGCTTGACGTGTAGGAGGACCAAATCCAAGAAAAGATATGTAGCAGTATAAGGGCTCTGTACACTGTGCACTGTCTATCCACATCCTGTCCTGAATCCTTTTGACTTCAGGGCTTGAGAAGGCAGAGTGAAGCAGCAGCCTGCCCTCAGCTCTGTGCTGCAGTGATCAGGTTGCTTCTCTAGCACAAATAGTTAATTTACAGGCTGCTTGGGTATGTCTGTATTGAAGTGAAGGTTATTGTTTCCTCTGTGTTAATCCCTTAAATGCCTTAGTTTACCTGTGCCCTACTGTAACTCTGTTACCTGCATATGAAAGTGTGCCTCAGGAATGCAGGCTTTGGCTCTTGCTGTTGCCTAGGCTGTTACTAAGTGTTTTGTTTTGTTTTGTTGGGGGGTTTTTGGGGTGGTTTTGTTTTTGTTTTTTGTTTGTGTTTGTTTGTTTGTTTTTAATCAGAACTGGAAGTTTGGGCATAGTAAGTGTCAACTTTCTTCAATTTTTAATCTACGGCATGAATATTTGGCAGTTTGTGGTTATTGAGTTGCCTCAACAGCTTCATGGAGCTTGTGTTGCTATCCCTATGCTGTTCCCCACTTCTTCAGACAAGTCTAGTGCTTTGTGCATTAAAGAAAACATGGTAAAAGCCTTTAATGTGCAATTTCATTCTGAGTGCTCAGATGCAACTGATTTAACTTGCGTGACCTTGGTATTACTCTGGTTGATATTCAATCCAGAATTTCACACTTAATCTGTCAAAACATTCAAAAGAGGGAACCAATTTTGTTCCATTTCAACAATAAGTGTTGCATCTCATGTAGTCAAGGTCAGTCAAAATAGAGTAACTGAGCTGAATCATAGGATTAAATTCTCAGGGAAAATTGGATGTAATATAATACAATTAAAGATCTTAGCAATACAATTGTAAAATTACTTTGGAGATAAGTGCAAAATTTCATCATTTGTTTATGAATTTCAGGAGGCTCTTTTCTCCAAAATGCTTATCATGATTCTTGAAATGAAAAAGTAGGACATTTAAGAGCAATAATAGGTTGTAGTCTTTACTCAAAATGTAGTTTGCCTGCGGTGATCATGATTGCAGGTCTTTTTGTTGGATTTAAAAAAAGGTTAAAGAATTAAGAGGAAAAATGAATCATAGATGGAAAAGGGATAATATCCTTTGGAACTGCACAAAAAGCCCTGGAACAGAGTTTATTATTGAGTGATCACATACTTAAAGAAACAGATTTCTGGATTTGAAGGTCAGCTGTTCACCTAGTCCAGTCTCACAAACAACATGGCCTAGTAGGTTCCTGTAGGCTGCCAGCACTTGTGGCCAGCTGGAATGGTGGGCGGGGCTGGAGTCCCGCACAGCTTTTTGTTGGGCTGTAACTGAGGGAAAGGGTTTAACAAATCTGTAGGAACTGGATCATGAAACCTGACTGTGTTTGCTTACCCTGTCAGTGGGAGGTGTGTGTGTCCAGGTACACAAAGGGCATACCTGAGATGCCATGGGTTTACCAGAGCAGGGAAGACCATGATATGGATGACAAAACCTGCCAGGACCCTGGCACTGAAATCCATTAGATGTTGAGTGACAGCCTCGTCCACAGCTGGAAAACTGACAGATATGTCCTGAAGGCAAGTGCCTTCGGAACATTGCTCTGTAGTGACACAAATGCTTCTCCTGAGGTTTGCATTCACAGCAGTGTTTCTCTAGCAGCCTTTTGTAGCAACATCCCTTAACTGTCCTCACTGTTGTCTCTGCTTTGGATTAAGGTCAGCTGGGCTCTGTGGTTTACCTCCTTGCAATGAGCAGTCCGCTGTTCAGTGGATCCCCAGTTTGCTGGTTGGGTAAGGATGGGACCCAGAAATAGAGAGAGCCTGACAGGTCACTTAGCCTCTCTTGCTTGTGGGAGTGGATTTCTCAGATAACCTTCTCTTTTGTGCAGGATTAAGGAGCTGTAGTATGATAATTAATGCAGTGAAAATTATTTGTTACACTGCAAAGACTGGAATCATTGCCAGGATTTAAAAAAATATAGAGAGAAATATATAGAGAAATGTGTTTTACAAATAGACCAGTAGGTACATTTTGGACAGAAGTGGTGTTTGACTAAATTTAGCCTAAGAACTATTAGTACAATTACTTAAGATCGAGTTTACAAGTCCTGTGGTAGTTGAGCATTTTTCAGCACGGAGTCGATTATTTTTCAGATCTTATTTAAAGAGAGCGAGTCTATCAGATACTCCTACCATGATGAGTGGACCTCCAGGGGTCCCAGCCAATCAAAATTTTCACGGTTCTGAGAACATGTACAATCTGAAAGCTCAGCAGAGTGGAAGTGAGCGGTATTAGGGGGTTGACTGAATTGATTAAATCACATTGTATTAGATTTAGTGATCACATGTTCATATGCATGTGTACTTATGGCTCTGGGAGGAGACATTATCCATGGAAAATATGACATCTTTCTTTTGGGCTTGTGTAGGTTTGTATGTACCCTGAGCTGCTTGAGTAACTGGTAGTTTGGCTTGCAAAATGATTAAAATACAGAAAAAGTTGCTAATAAAACCCACTTGAATTAAATGTAAGCTAATTTTATAGAATCATAGAATGGTTTGGGTTCGAAAGGACCTTAAATATCACCTAATTTTGATATACAATAAAAGAAACACTTTTTTGAAATTACTAGAAATAATATTTTTTGTCACGGTGCGTGCGTCGGTGGTAAGGGTGCCATGACCCTCCCCAAACGCACCTCCACGCTGGAGCTGCTGCAGCAGGGCAGTTGCGCCCATCGGGCACAAAAGTCCCTCTCAGCCGAAGGGGCAGCCGGGCAGACACACATTGGCACACTAGCAGACGGTAAAAGAGCCGGGAAGGGTCTTCGTATGAGGTTCCATTGAGAAGGTTTATTGCTGTTACTCCGTGAAGGGTCTCAGGGACGAAGACCAGGAGCAATGGAGGACACAGGGTTTTATGGGGAGAGCGGAGAAAGGGTCAGGACCAATGGTAAGAGGGTGCAGGGGCAGTACATAGGTGGGACTAGGGTAAGGGAACCAATAGGAATACCATGAGGGAGGGACTAAGAAACAAGAGCCAATGGGAGAGCAGGGAAGGGAGAACACTGTAGGGAACATACATATGGGGATAAAGGGGTAGGGAGGACAACAAATCAAACAGGGAAACAGAACTGGGGTATATTACATAAGACATCCTAGGAGAATCCTGTCACTAGCCTGGGGGAGGATCTCTAGTCCCGGGGCCGGCCCCAATAATGGGCAGGCTACCACAATTTTTACTTTAAAGAATAGATGTCTGGATTTAGGTTGAAACAGATCAGTTAATTCAGCGTGATTTGTGAATAGTTATATTTGATTGGATTATTAATAGGAGTATTTATTGATTACCTGAGGTTTTGAATTGGCTTTAATGTAACACTGTTGTATTTAGACCTGAAAAAACAAAAAGGAAAAAAAAAGCCCAAACAAACCCCAACAAAAACAAAACAAAACAAAAAACCAAACCAAAACAAACAAAAAACCCCCCAAAAAACAAAAACAAAAACCAAAATGCCTCAGTGTGTCTTTTTGGTCTCCCACACAAAGTATCACGTACTTCTGGAGACAGTGGTAAATAGGTTATAAAGATCTACAGTGAAAAATACAGACATTGTAAATGAAAATCTGGTATCTTAAGCCCAAGATGACATATATTTGATTTGAAGTACAGAATGTTTCAAGTATTGTGTCCTGAAATGAGTATTGAGTGCGAGAACTTAAAATCCTTTCTTATTTGTGTCTCAGCAGGCTCATAAAGATGAAATCAAAAAAGCAGATATAAATCTTTCCTCTTCAAAATGTTGCATTTATGAACTAGTCATCACATTACCAAAAACTGTAGGTAAAAAAAGTCTTCTACTGAAGAGCAATGCAACAAATATAGCTGGTTTTATTTTTCTTTATTTGACTGCTCCTTACAAACCTTATTATTTCTTGTCCTATGCAAGACTCCAAGTAGCTATTAGAGCATTTAAATCCCTGGAAGCAAAAATATTCTGCATATAGGCCAAAATGTTCCCCTTAATTTGCTCTCTATGGCATTGCATCTCAGGAAATATGGCTATCTACCAGGAGCTGACTCAAACACAATGAGGTGGAAAAGCATGACCTTCAGAAGGATGATTTAGCATGTAGATTGTAGAATGCATTTCTATTAGAGTGTTCCCAGCTTGGAACCATTGAGGATATTTGTAAAAGAGCTTCATAAGTACAGCATGTACACAAGTTGCTCTCATTAGGAGTAAATCCCTGCTATAATATTAAGGGTAGTCTCCTGACATTGACAAAGGGGAATTCTTGTATCACAAACCTTATCTAACCCTCTTGTTGGGTGAGCTATCCCTGTGTAGAAATCAAGTTTGAACAATTGCTTTTTAAACACAAAGTGGCAGCTGATAATCAAGATTTTACCTCTAAGGCAAGGAGAGCCAAAATGAGCCCTTGCTGTATAGTACAGTAGGCCTTAACCCAAAAAGCCTTTCTCCTTCATCTGGTGCATGCCTCAAACTTGAGGGAATGCTTTCTCTAAATACTGGCTCTGTTCCCACTCCCTTTGTGTGCTTCCTGGTTATTTTTTGCTCTTTCTATATGGTGTACAAAACTCTGAGCATCTCTGTCCTGCCTCTAGAGCTGTAGGTTAGGCCTGGCACCATGTGGTCCTGGAGAAAACCTTTATGCCAGAAAGACACAAACTGTCACATTTTTTTATCAATAGTAATATTGACTGTGAATAATAAGGTTTTATCTGCCAAGACTAAAAAACCAGGAACAAGTAGGCAGGTTGGATAAGGGATAAAGAAATATTAGAAGGAAAATTCAATAAAGAATTATAGTAGAGATTTTTTTACAATACTTGTATTAATTTATAATCCTTTTCTGTCATGATAGAAACAAAATCAGTGCAATAGAGCTTGCTCAGACCTAACTCACATGAGAAGTTGGTTGGTTTGATTTCAACATGAGACTATTATTTGTCACCCTCTTTTCTTCTCTTTAGGTATGACCCCACCTCTTATGACCATTATGCTTCTCCCAGCATTTTTTATTGAATAATCATAAAGGCAGATGTGGTCTTTCAGGGCAACATCCTCAACAGCACTGACCACAGGTTTAAAACAAAACTTCCTTGAACTAAAATAAAAAAAAATGAGCGAACACTGCAATGTTCCTTTTCTGAGGGCTAACACAATCTGTTCGTAACCATTCATAGAAGGATTGAGAGACACTGAGAGGAGTAGCTAGGATTTTCATACGAATAAGTGACCAGTGCTCAAGCAGCCTTATTTTGAGAGTGGTTTTGGACTAGATAAAAAAGTTGCTGGGGTGGAACAAATTGGGTTAGACACAGGAGCTAAGATGAGAGGAGTCAATATTTAGAGTGGAGATGCAGACTGTTGATGTCCAGGATGAAGGTAAGAATGCTATCAATCTTACATATTTATAGAGTACTATATTCTGTAGTCAAAGTTTCCATTTGCAGAGGCACTCATGAGAAATGTAACATTTTAGAAAATCTGCTGATAGAAGTGGCCTAGGCCTTTCGGTCCACATGGGTACCTAAGGATACTCTGAGAGCCACTACTCAGTTCTCCACCCACTTTCTGAAGGGAGGAAAGGCTGGCTACGTGTTCCAGATTTGACATTGACTTTGAGCTTGTAGCTTGTCCACAAATCACATTTTGATAAAAACTGCCCATTTCAAATGTGAATTTCAGGATGTCAGCTAAAGATTTATGACTTTTATCAGTTTTGATTCCATCATGTACTTGTTAGTCATGCCTTACTGTGCTGCTGTGTAACAGTTCTGATTCAGGTTGACCACCGATACTATAAAGGATCCCTTTTGATACATTAGTTAATTACGAAGGTGTCTTGGTTTGAAAGAG
>WEIT01001688.1:1684-15781 GCA_013389985.1 Dryoscopus gambensis | reverse complement strand
TCTCTGCTTTTTTACTGAGATGCTTCAGAAATTCAGTGGCATTTTGGCAACTAAAAATTTATCTCAGTCATCAAGATATTTCCCTATATGGAGTTGAATAACATTCATCCATATTTCCATATCAGAGTAGAATGATTTCCAGAATACATTATTTTATTATACTATAAATGTTGTCTCTAGTGCAAGACTGAATACTGACTAGATATTGCTAGCTAAATTCTGATCAAATGTTCAACATTCAACTAACAAAAGGTTAGCAAACACTACTGTGATTTTTTTGTCCCTTCCATGGAGAAGTCTACAAGTGTGGCACCACTTGTACCACAGTGAGTTCTGAAAAATCAGGAAAAAACCCTCATTATTTCAGATGTACAATTATGTTAACACAGCCCACAAAATACTTTTTTAACTTACATTCACCATGAAAAAACTTTTCTTCAGAATATAAAAGCTTTTAAATTTAATGTGTAGTATCTAGTATCTAACTGCTCTTAAGCTAAAGATACAATGATGAATATGGATAAAAGAAAGAGTCAAATACCTTCACTAATATGAATATAAGTTCCATCAGAGAAAAAAAATAATTTCCACTCCTTCATTTCAAGAGGAAATTATCATAGGACAGAGAAAGGAAGAGTGATTTTGAGGAGTACTGGTTAAGCTATTTTGTCTAGATATTTTTTGTAGGTATTTTGTCTATTTGTGAACTGTAGTACTGTAGCAACTCAAGAAAAACAGAAGTATTTCTTACACTCTACTGCACCTGTGTATAGAATTAGATGGTCAGCCATTTGCCTTTTGCAAGTTTTATATTTAGTACTACCATTTAAAATTACAGAAGAAATTATTTGCTCTTGATTTATATATTTTATATCCCTTGGAAAGTTTAGTACAGGTTTTTTATAGCTCTTTTTTACAGCGTGAAAGTTAGTGCTAAAAAGTAATAAAAATATTTACTCAGTTTTACAGAGGTATAATCAATAAGCGCATTATGCAAAGTTGATTTATTTCTCTATCCAACATCATTTGGAAACTTTCATTTTTTTCTTTTTTTTTCCCCCTGAAAAAAGAACACCCTCTTTTTTTTTTTAATCTGTTATACAGATATGGATGCTTGATTACTCTTTGCCCATACAGACCAAGTTTACCACAAGAGACTAATAGGTAGCACTAAGAGTCTGTGCAACTGGGGATGAAATCATAACTGATGTGCAGGAAATAAGGGCTATTAATAAAAACCATACTTATTCAAGCTTTTATTCATATTTCACCCTTCAAAACATTTCTTTCCTCATGTCACCCTCAGTTAGCTTTTTAGTAAAGAGGTAACTGGGCACCAGTTTTGTGACTGTGCAGACCTTACCTGGAAACAGATCACAGGGCAAGCCAAACCCTATTCTTCAAGAAGTCTCAACCAAGGCATTCTTGGGTCTCCAATTACCTTTCTCATAGCAACAGGCAGTATTGTGCCCCTTCAAAACCATGTTCGGATAATATAATTAAGTCTTATATTTGAGCCTTTAACTGATGAACTCATAAAACATTTGCTGACTGAAGGTGTCTTTTATGATTTGAGATTTTTTCTTCACACAAGGTAGAACAGCTAATTCCCATACTTGGCTGTGTTTGGCTCTCTCCTATACATGAGAATAAACTCTCAACATGTGGCTAGAAGTCAACCACATTTGAGAAACCAACAAAAAAGTTTTATAGAAGTAAGCCTGATTTTTTTTCTTTGGATTTAGTTGGCTTTACACAGTCTGTTGCACAGACTTTTAGTGATGATGCCACTGTTTTTCTTAGCTATTTGTAAGTCACCCCATTTTCTAGCTGTATGACTAAACCCTAAATAGAATAGTACTATTCTAACTTTAATAACTTCATAGCATATTGTGTCTTTTAAATTTAGTCACTTTCTTCCTACTTATTTAAATCACCTTTCCTGACATTCATTTCTTCTCTTGAAAGATTTTGTTTAATTTCTGTAAAAGCAGAATGTGTGCTCAGAAAAGGGTACACTTGCACCATTATTTTTTGTCATTCTTTGGTTATACTTTCCTAGGACGATTTCTGATAGGGCCTCACAATAGTAGTATTTCTTGCAAGAGAAAAATAATTACCAGAATTGTGACATGGTCAACATGGCAAAGGGAACGTATCTGTTGGACTTCATAAATTCTTTCCTTAACATTTTCTGATCTTCTTATAGTTGAATAACTCATATTTTGAAAGATATGATCTCATATTACTTCCTGGTGAGAAAATACCACACTCAGGCTATGAATTGCAAAGAAAGATTATAAAACTGCAGGGCATCTACGCAGAGATATATCTCAGGGAGTTTGCTTTGGTTCTATTTCCTAAATAGGGGTGGGCTAATCTATTGTTAAATCTGTCCTAGTTTATCTTTGTAAACTGGGAGGTGGCTCAGATTACTGCCAAGCCTTCAGATCTTATTTGGAGGCAGCACTTGCAGAGTTCCTGAAATTGTGGTTTCCCATAGCTGGGTAGTCCCTTGACATATGAAAATCAACAGAAGATTTTTACTCATCCAATTCATGAGGACTTTTGGCTAGAATCAACACCAACTTTACTAGTTTAGGTGTTAAAACTGATAATGTAAATATAAGCACATCACCACCTCTCTTTTGTAGGATCCTGGACACTGCTCAGGTATTCTGAGACCTATTATAAACACTGATAGATAGAATTTCTCAACTTTTATAGTTCTTGAGTTTAACATCTTGTCAAAATTGAATGTTTTAAAACTAACCTCCTCCATATTTGGAATAAAAAATATTCCATTATAATAGTTGTAACTATTACCTATGTTCTTCCCATAAATGAAAAGTAATAGTATTTAGTGCTTATCAAACCTGATTTCCTTTAATGACAAGACAACCCACCTAGCTGATCAACAACAGTAAGTATTTTAAAAATTTCATTCAGATTATAAACCAGGATGGAATGAATGTCTGACCTGACTGGAGAGTCTCCTGTGAACATGCTAGATGATACAGGAACACGTAAGGAAATCTAGAGGAGTAACCAAGCCCATAATGATGACACCTCCTCAAGTGAAGTATGGCATAGTATAATGCACAGTATAAGCAAAGCACCACATCAAGGTGACTTGACCAACTTCCAGGGCAGTGAAGTTTGGGTCACCCGTATGCAGTCATGTAGATACACCCTGGCTGATTGCCACAAAGAATGCAAGCTTTTCTGAAGAAAGTCTTTGTGTTTCTCCAGATTCTCCATTGCTTCTCCAGAAGCAATGTGTGTATTTTAGCATACATTTTCTGCGTGCCAATAGCCAACCCAGGAATTTCAACATACAGTGCTTTGAATATTTGGTTGGAATATCTATGTGAAATTCAGCTATGTGAAACAGAGAGTGCAGATTGTGTCTCCAGTTCTTTTGCTCAAAACAGGTGGAGACCTTTCTTACAAAAAAGTTTTTGTATTTGAGAAGACAATTCATTTAACAAAAGACAATTGGTTAAAAGTGTGAAAATTTGCAGTTGAGGTTTGGTCTTAGTATTGAAACAAAAGTAAGGGAGCTGTGAACAGAGTGATAGATATAGGTAGATAGACAGATAGAGATAGTTCTGTTCATTCCGCAGAAATAATAATTCAACACAAATACAGCAGAGATCATAAGCAATACTTTAAAAACCTGAGTAGGGAATCCATGAACAAAGTCATGGAAAGGTGCCACAGTTTGAAAAGAAGAGAGATATACATGTAGTCAAATGCTAGGGGATGACTGGTGGACACCTCCTTTCAAAAGCTAAACAGTCTTTTGTGTGAACAAGTGTTCATATTTCTATTTCTCATTGCCAGAAAGAAGGGCCTGGATGTCAACAATGGGGACTGTTTGTAATATTTTAGAACAACTTATGCCAATAAGAAATTTATATGAAATGTTAACAGGCATGCAAAGGAAAAGAATTATGGAGTTGAACTAAATTCAAAAAACATGGTATGGTAGGTTGAAACTTGGTTGATGGATAAGTTGCTAACCCAATGAGAGAGCTGGTAACGCCCCTGCAATCACATATTTATAGGGAAGCAAGCACAAGGAGTTTCTCTTTGGTTCTTGCCTCATGGGCTGAAGGGTGGCCGGAGGCAAAGGGCCCAGGCCTGGGCTAAGCCCCCACCTCAACCCCTTGGTGTGGCAGCAGTGCAGGGCCAGCCCTCCCCTGCAGGGGAGAACTGTCCCAGCTCCACAGGCAGTGTGTAACCGAGAGCACGTGGCTGAGATGATCTGAAGCTGCTGAGACCCTGCACAGATTCGGCAGGGCCGGTGGGGCATCTCTGTATCCAGCACAGCACTCGCCAAAACCGAAGAAACACCACACACTGCAGCCGACAAGGACACCCTTTCTTTCAAGTCAGCAAGGAAGGGAGAGAAAGTAAAGTCACATAGGATGAAGTTGAACATGGTGGTCCCAAGGTCAGAAACAGAGGGGAAGGGCAAGACCATGTGCGATGGCAGCTAGATGGTGATGGGAAAAGAGGGCCGTTGCGCTTTTGGTGTGGAGCTTAAAAATGCTTCTTGCAAAGCCATAGAAAGAACTTTAATCCATTTGAAAAAACTTGGGGGATGGGAAATTCTTGTGCAGCCTGTGACTTTAAAGAAAGGCCCATGCCAGGCCATATAGAGGTTATGAGAAGCTGTTAAAGAGAGACCCACGCCAGGCCACATAGAAGTTGTGAGACGCTGTTAGAGATTTGAAGCAGAGAACCTTTGCTTTCAGGCTGAGATAAATCATCCTTAAAAGACCAAAATCCCATTTTTTTTTCTGTGGCCCATGACTCGGCAGTGTGGGAAGACTGTGAAAGATTCATGGGAGAGATATCTTTTTCATGTCAACAACTTGTTTTCTGCAGGCAGACTCTGTTGGTTTGTGAAAATTCTGTAGCACAGTAGAAGAACCTCTTTTCCTTAAGCATAAAAAGACTCTTAAAAAAGTGCAACTCTGACCAAAACCCCATGTTTTTGTTTTGTTTTCAATTGTCNTTCATGGGAGAGATATCTTTTTCATGTCAACAACTTGTTTTCTGCAGGCAGACTCTGTTGGTTTGTGAAAATTCTGTAGCACAGTAGAAGAACCTCTTTTCCTTAAGCATAAAAAGACTCTTAAAAAAGTGCAACTCTGACCAAAACCCCATGTTTTTGTTTTGTTTTCAATTGTCAAAGGTTTGTAGTAAAGAAGGAGGCACTGGGAAAGAAAGGTGTTTAAAGGTTTGCTTTGATTTCGTATCATTTCTTTTTTTCACTTCTCATTCCGTTAGTAATAAACTTTTCTGTATATTACAACTGTTTAAGTGTAGACCTTGTTTAGCCCTGAAATTCATTTACATTTTCCTCACTAAATCCATATTCCCCTGATGCATATAATTAGATTTCGTGTGTTTGGTGTTTAAACCAGCATCAAACCACGACACATGGTATGGTATTCACATGAAAAAGATATTGCAAATGTGTCTCTTAAAGTGTATAAGACAGTTAAAAAATATTTTTTAAATTTTAAAAATATAAACAGACCAGTTATGGCGTTATTCTTACACTGACAGTTTACATATTTCTTCATTAAATTGTAACAGTATCTCTGCAAGAAGCCTAATTAAACATCCTGCTTTTGGTTTTTTCCCAAGAATCTAGTACAATTCTAAAGATTGCAGAATTTAATGGCATGAAATATGCATCATATGGGAAGTTCACAGAGTGTTTCCTACGTACATTCAATCTGAGTTTCAGGAACAATGTAAGCCATGTATCTCAGAGGCATATTTTAACATGTGCTTATCTCGTTCAAAATTTGGAGCCTGCCTAAGTCATCTCAGATGTCTCACTTTCCTCTGTATGTCTCACGGGAACAAGATTATGCAAAATCATTTTCCTATTACAAAATATTTAAAATTGTACCTGTTGCTTGCGTGTGTAACTTTTACTTTCCCTATTAATCTCTCTTTATCTCAAATCATGAGTTTTTTCACTCTTCTCCAGTTCTCTCCTCCATCCCACTGGGAAGAATGAGCAAGCAGCTCCGTGGGGCGCAGTTACCAGCTGGTGTTAAATCAAAACAATCTTAAAAATTACCTGTATCACTCTGTTTTGATCACTTCATTCATATTATTTAACCTTTTAACACACTTATTAAGGCCATCTGTATCAAAAGGAGACTTTTGACAATAGAAAACAAACCTGTTTGGTTACCAAAGATCACATACTCAGATTTTTCTGAAATTCCAGTTCCTTCAAAGTTGGCATTCCGTAAGTATAGAATCATCATATCTATGTTTCCTTGAATTTTTCTTTTTTTTTTCTTTTTTTTTTTTTTTTAATTTTCTTATTTTACTCCCTGAAGTCACTTATCTCTGGTACTAGCATGAGGCAAATGTGAAATTATTGAATCTTAAGATATCTGTGAATTAGAACATGTTTTTTGTCCCATCTCATATAAACACAGCAAACAAGTGTTTCAGGGCACAGGTTAGTTGAAGACAGAATATTAATTCTGTATGAAAGCCTCTCACCAGCTTTTGTGAGGTTCAAAAAAATACAGAACTTTCTGCACAAGACAATAAACCAAAATATATTTGGGTAAGGAGAAATGTTACAGTATAGTAGCTGTCATTTCTACTGTGGAAAAATTGAGTGGTTGATTAATAATTTATTATATGGCAAACCAGAATTTAAAAATTTGTTTACCTAGTCATCCTCTGGGGTCTTAAAACTACATATTTGCATTCATCTGTTTGCTTCTACCCTTTTCAGTGAGACATTTCAGGAACCAGTGACAACAGTCCCTATTCTCAATCCCTTTCTCTGTTTTGCTGTTTGCCAACACCTCATATTCTCAGTTGTGTTACGCTCTTGTGACCCTTCTCAAGACAACTTTGTAAGCAAACAAATTACACAGAGCTCTGTGCTTTTATTAGGTATGCAATGTGACAGTTTTGATGATAAAGCTCCAAGAAGGGAAAACAGCCTGCAGGTCTTTGCGCTGTGGTAAAATGACAGAAACAACATAATTAGGTTAAAGAGTCTAAAGCATTACCCACCGCATTGTGTAGGAAAATTTCACAAGCCTTAGTAGGATCATATTTGATGATAGTTCTATATAGGTAAGTTATAACACTTCTAGAAGTTATAACACTATCTATAGATAAGTAATAGCCTTTGCATTCGAGGATAAAAAAATAGTTTCGAAACTCAAATATAATATGTATTAACTTGGTCAAAAGACTAGTTAGAGATATAATATCACATTGGAACATATAGACCTCCCTCTATATTTTTTCCCCATCTAGATAAAAAAAATTAGAATTTACTTTTACTTATGTCTAATTTAAGAAGAGCAATAGAGAGTTTTGATTAATATAACACAACACTGAACAGTTCAAATAAAGTGAATAACTGAAGAATGCTTTAACTGCTATATATTCACAGTACTTTTGCTGAGTCACAGCACAAATAGATTTGAGGAATTCAATCTCAGCTTTAACAGAAAACATGCAATTCCAAATCAAGTTTCCCAGGGCCGTAGTAATTCCCTAAATATTCAGGCTCACAAAACTTTTGAGGACTCCTTGGTGTTTGAAGAAAGACATGACCTTTTACATCAAACAAAAGATTAAAACCCAAAGCCTTCAGATCTCAGGATCAGCAACCAGTGCAATGTGAGTGAGAACACTCCAGCTGGAGGAACGATCGATCAGTCATCAGTGTGGAAGTTGGTTTCTTCCAGCTGGGGCTGCCCATTGTCTCAGGTAGCAGCAGTGAACCTGCAACTGCTGTAGCAGCCAAGTGCTGTGGACAACAAGCAACAAACCACTGCTGGAAAATATGTTCAGTGTGCACGACCACTAAGACTACACATGAGCAAGAGCACTTATATACCATTGCTTAAACGACATGTGCCCATGGCAGTGTAAACCTAAGTCAGCTTAGACTTCTGCTTTGGACATTTTTCAGAAATGGCGGCTGTGTAATACTACTGAAAAAGACAGCAGTTTAAAAAATGTGAGATTTCTTTGCAGTTAAAAGAAATTTCGGTGCAATAAATGTGAAAATATTGAATATATCATTTGCAATTTGATATTTTTCAATTTGTCTAGCCAAACAGGAAATAAGATGTGGCTAGATTCACTCCCTTATCTGCATCCCAGGAAATGGGTAGTCTCAGATATTATGTATCTCCAGTGGTCTTATGTGACCCAAGTGGAAATATGCAAAGAGCACCTGAAAAATGTTGAATTTCAAAAATTACTAAACTTCATTACTGGAGAAATTTAGAATATGCATAGGCTTGAGAGTCCAAATCAATCATATTATTAAATAATAGACACATCAAATTCAGACATAGGAAATTATGTATCAAATAGTAATTCACTTTTAACAAGGTGTTCCACGTTGACTGTGCTCTATTTAGGAGACTAAATTTGCCTGAGACCATTCTCCAGTGTTGAGGCCAGCTGCCACTGAACATAATAGCCTGGATACATAATATTAAACTTTCTTATCCTTTGAAACAGGCTCATGTTCGCTTTCCTGGGTTTTCCCTGGTCGGGCTCACAATGCAGAGGCAGCGCAGCTCCGTCTCCCAAGCGTCCTCGCCGCTCAGCAGGCAGCAGAGGAAACGCAGGGGAGAATCTCAGAGCCGGGTGGGAAGATGCGCCTTTTTCCTCTTCGGTGTGGCTCGCCCCAGGTAGCCTGATTTCAAGGCAGAAAGCGTCCCAAGAACAAAGGAGGCGGAAAGGACTCAGTTCAAGAAGCTGTTTATCCGAAGGAATCAGGAACTAGACTGGGGCCCAGATGGGCGGGCAGCCCATTTTTCAAGGGGGGTGGTAACATAAGGGGAACCAATGATGGACAGGGAGAGGGGAGGACACAACTGGGATACAATCCAATGAGGGGGTTTGGGAGGCGGAGTTGTAACACAGAACCAATGCAGCTGAGGTGGGGAAATTCACCCACTGTCTGGCCAGGCTTTGGCTGGCAATGCGGGGCTGCAGCCTAAGAATAGGCTGAGACACCCCTACAGGCTCACACACTAACTTCCAGTTGGGAATCATCCCTGGAAATGATCACTCTAGCTTGCAGACTGCACCCACAAATAACCTGAGGGACAGGTCAGAGGCGCACAAGCTATTGCTACAACAGTTTGGTGATACAGGATGCTCCAGGTCACTATTTAATTTACAACGATAGATACAGCCTACAGATCCTCTATTTTCAGCATCTAAAGTGTAAATGCCAACAAAAAGTATGATAATACAGGATTAATTCAAATAAAAACTTTACAAATTAGGTGAGTCACTTTTGGTTATTTTGCATAAGTATGCACAAAGCTTGGTATAACTCTTAGGGTGAATGAAAAGAGCAACATCAGCTCACTGAAAGAGCACTATTTCAAAGCAAAAAGAATTGGGTATCAAGTTTCTATGGGAACCATAAAAATTCTGCTAAACGTGTCTTAAGAAAATGTTCTACATTTCAAATATACACCTCATTTAATGCTATTTTACCTGGATTGTCTGTATACGAACTTTTGCTTGAATTTCCAGATCACATTCACCACACTATTAAGTCAAAAATTCTGTCCTAAACAGAGACTGTTCTCTAACTTTCAGACTTTAAAAGAACACAGAAAAAAATTGCTGACTAATACGACATAACTCTCTTAGAAGAGTCTTATGGTTGGCATTTACCCAGACATGTAAGATGCAACTGTAAAAATAATTTCTTTGCATTATCAAGCAAAAAAAAAAAAAAAATTAAACCTGATGGAAACCGACCAACCAAAACAAGGAAACAACTGGAAAAAGCCCAAAACACTAAACTTCCATGGAGAATGGAATTTTAAAAATATCTTATGTTTAATTTTGACACAAAAACTTCAAAAGGAGGTGCTGTTTCAAAGGCAAAACCAAAACAAAACAAAAAGAAGGAAAATCTGCCAAATGTTTCAGGTATCTGTACTTGTATATATCTGTATTTGTAGGAAAAAATATTTTGAACAATAATTCTTGCTCAGCACTTACTTTGCTAACATTATTTAACATTGATATTCTTAGAAGTTATCCCGTTGCTTTAATTTTCCTAAACTTACAGTTCCACAGCTGTTTAATCTAAGCCAGAGATGCTTCCCATCTCCTGTCTTCTTTATGCCAGTACTAGGACCTATGCAGCTAGATGGTTCAACATTAGTTAGGTTGTCCTAATTTTCCTTCATCTGGGTGAGATCCTGGATTTACTTTATCGTGTTTCCAAATATCCATTACAGCTAACATGAGTGGGCTGGAATACACAATCAGAAACAAGGAGAGAGAAGGAAGACCAAAGTGGAAATAGGGGTAACCTTTTTATGGCAGTTTATTCAGTTGCTTCATGGCACTTGCCTTAGTTCAAGTAAATTTCAGGTTTATCAGCATGTTTTTTATGCTATTAAATCATTCATCAGGGAAAATTGTTCAGCTTCTCATCAAAAATTTTCTCCCTAAGAAGGAGTAACTATAAAATCATAGCATCAGCTGTTGCTTTACTCTTTGAATAGCCTTATGTATAATGTAATTTGAACTTATTTAAATCAATGCAATAACTTATTTGTAAACAAATAGTAGTTATATGAGTACCTTCAATAGCAAATATTTATGATCAAACTGAGAGTTTTCATCATGCCCAGATCTTAAATTGTTATTCATTACCGTCTTCTCAGAGGTGTTTCCTCTGGACTGAAAATGTTCTGGAAACAAGAGTTACGTAAAACTTATGGGAAGACAATGTCAAGTGAAGTTCAGATAGACAATATTCCCTGTTTTTCCCTTGTGTACCAAGCCAGTCTTTTCATCATAGAAATTGATCAGGTAATTCAATATTACAGTGCAACTAGAACTTCAGAGAGACACCTGAGCTTCTCCATGAGGAATAAATATATTAATATACATATCAGGATTCCTCAACATAATGAGCAATATAAAAAAAAAGTATATCAAAATCCTCCTTTTTCAATAGAACCTTGGTTTACTGGAATGTTTCCTTTCATTTGTTACTATACTTGCAAGTCTGCAAGTTCAATTGACCCACTCCAAGTTTTCTTTTATAATATATGTCAAATATTTCAGACCTGTGGGAATGCACGCAAGGGAGAATGCCTGTACTTTCTGCTTTATTAAAACACCAACAAAGCCCCATTAAAACCTTAATGTCTCACTGGAAAGCTCAGATGTTTCCACACTGTTCAGCTGGGATTGAAAGGTGAACCTGAAAGACGGATAAGTAACAGGTAGAGGCTTGTGATGAACAAAAACTGGTCCAAGCATAATAAAATCAAAATCTTTTGAAAAATTAACTCCTATGAGCTCCCCACTCTCTTCAGCTTTATTTAAAGGAATATGTTTACTGATAGGTTTCAGACCTATGCTTGCAGAATTTTTTCAAGTGATTGCAGCTCCTCAAGTGGCCCAGATCTTGGCTCTGAAGAGACATTCTGGGTTCCTTGCAGGGTTGATAAAGAGATTACCCAGCTCCCAGGATAACAGGCATTGGATAGTAGAGGCAATGAATATGTTGAGGAGAATTGGGAAGATAACAGAACCATGTATCTTTTTTGGAAATTAAATAGATTCTTGAACAATACTGGGAACTGATGTAAAGAGTCTTGGGGAATTTATAAGAACAACAAAGCTGAAAGAAAAAGATGGGAAGAAGACCTCAGAACAGGTAGGGGAAATTTGGCCTAGGTCCAAATGAGTTTTAAGCACCAAGCAGAAGCAAGTAAATGTAACAGAGTCAGACTGGGAGGCAGTTGACTGCTGGAGGAAAGGCTGACAGAGGAAAAGGGTCATCATTAAGTGGAAACAGGATTTTCTGCATACAGGGAGTAGAAAGACCAGCCTAAGAGGAAAACAGTCTTTGTAAAATGAGAACAATGGAACAGTGATGAAGAAAGTAACATGGGAAGGAGGTAGGCAGGCAGAAAGCCCCAGGTATATAAAAAATGAGAGTTCAGCTCGTAGTGAATGCTATCAGCAAGCTTCATAGCATCTGGCAAAGCAGATAACACCTACTCATGGATGCTATTTTCTTCCATACAAGGTGCTGCGAGCTAGAGCTGGCAGTCGCCCCATGGTCCAGGCTGCTTGCTTCAAAATGCCTTGTTAACATATACAATACTGTATTTAAAACATTGCTGATTTCATTTTGTGTGAACAATTCACTCTAATGACATTTTTGCACACATCTTCCAGAGGAATACCACTTCCTTTTGTTCCCAAGGGGGACATGTTTCATTAAATGGGCAGTTTTTACATCGTTTATTAT
The DNA here is from genome assembly GCA_013389985.1 of Dryoscopus gambensis. Classification (NCBI taxonomy): domain Eukaryota; kingdom Metazoa; phylum Chordata; class Aves; order Passeriformes; family Malaconotidae; genus Dryoscopus; species Dryoscopus gambensis. Next base: position 3,447 of record WEIT01001688.1, on the reverse strand, counting down.
CTTTTTCAGTTTCATTCCTAAGTCTTATTTATCGTGCACTGTTTGATTCCACTTTGAAGAAAGACCTTCTGAATTGTTGATTTCCCTGGGGCTTTTCACTGCCCCATCATTACAGCATTTCAAGACTTTGCCAACTGACATATATCTTTACAACACCTTCTAAGTGAGGAAGCACTCTAATCTCAGTTTGAAGATAGAACTCTAAGGGTTTCTAATAATTCTGTGCACCCATTTTGATAGAGATTGCTGTTTACAGAGCATACATTACAAGCCCAATTTGAATAGATCCTTATATTGCAACTTTGAGCATTCAGCCATTGGCAATTAAGTCTTTAGAATCTCAATCAATTTTAGAATCTAAAATCAGTGACACCCTCCAAAATGTTTAGGCAGGTTTCCTAGCACTGCAGATACTGACGTAGACACCGGAGGGATATAAGTTTGTTTGCTTTTGTGACTTTCTGTTTTGTGGGCTATGAAATTGTCTGTTTCCTTCATAAATACTTCCTCGGCTGCACAGGAACACACGCTGAAACAAATTTATTGGCTCATAACCTTCACCATGGATTTTTGTTCATAAATCTATTCAGTACATTATTTCTAACTCTTGAGTTTTTTCAAAGGAAGGCAAGGTGGGTAAAGATTGCCATTTAAGAAATTTTAGAATAAGATTAATATTAGGAATCCTATACAGATATTTCAAAACCTAGATAGATAACCACACAAAACAAATGCGTATGTTCCAACCTAGTTAATTCTGTGGTTCTGTGATTCTGTTCCATACAGAGTCAGTCAACTGAAACTTCTTAGCCTTTCTCTTCTATGAGAGAAAAGGAAGAAATGAACAACAAAAAGAAGCAGGGCAATGTATTATTAGATAAAGAAATAATTTCTCTCGCCTGAATAGTAATTGCATAGCAGTAGGAAGATGAAGCTCAATACATACAGCTTCTCTTCATGACTGGACAGGTCTTTAAGGCATATTTATTCAACGCAAGTTCTGATATAGATGTATAACTACACAAAACTCTCATGCTAAAAAAAAATCTATACAAAGCAAAAGTAGCTCCAATTAAAAAAATACCCTGTTGCTAGTAGGGATTTTTTCCTACTTATGTATTTTTCCTCTGCATATGAATTATGCATATTTTCTATATTTAATATGGCCACTTAATACGGAAAATGCTGATGTTAAGATCTTTTTGAAAATATACGCTGAAGTATCCTTAGGAAAATGCACTGCTTCAATTAAACCCTGATACTCTCATCTTCAACAAGTCAGACTTTCATAACAGCATAATTTCAAGCCCTTTTTTTAACATAAAAAAGATTACAGGAAGTTTGAATTTTCTCATTTGAGCTGCTCTTGGCAGCAAGCAAATACATGTAGCCTACAGACTAATCATGCAATATAAGGCCACCGAAACCTGTGAGACTTCCTTGCCTACTTTCACCTGATCTAGATGACACTGAAAATTTGTACCTATCAGGGTCCATATTTTCATCTATAGCTTAAGTCTCTAAGTATCTTCTAAATTCTGTCAGTTTCTCTAAATCCTTTCAGAATTTTCTGCCTCATTTTTTGGCAAATCTTGTTTCTGTTCATGAGAATGCACTTTAATCCAGCTGCCTGTTCTCTACCCCGGTTATGATTTTTCAGCAAGATTATTCAACTGCAAAGAACTTGATTTGTACTAGTACTGTGCTGTAAACTGACTGTAAGAGCAGGAACTACAAAAATTACAAGCTTTCACAACCTAATA
>WEIT01001682.1:27201-46243 GCA_013389985.1 Dryoscopus gambensis | reverse complement strand
GAACTTCTGTTGTTTTCGTTGTAGATAATCCAGCTGCAAACTGGCTCCACGCAAGGTCCACCAGGAAAAAGCGATGCCCTTACACCAAGCATCAGACACTGGAACTGGAGAAGGAGTTTCTGTTCAATATGTATCTCACTAGGGACCGTAGATACGAGGTGGCCAGACTCCTCAATTTAACAGAGAGACAAGTGAAAATCTGGTTTCAGAACCGGAGGATGAAAATGAAGAAAATCAACAAAGATCGAGCGAAGGACGAATGATGGCGACACGTGGGTTAAATTGAAAATGCGTAAAGTAAAAGAGGGAAAAAAAAAAAAAAGAAAAAAGTTAGACAAAAAAAATCATCCCCTCGAGCCCTGCCAAGCAATGCGTCTGGGTCCAGGCCTCATTTTTCCCCTTGGCAAATTCTGATTATGATTTTACAATGATAGTCACAGAGGCCAGATTGCCAGGAGAGGTACAGTAAGACTTTTGATTTTCTAATAGGAAAGAAAAAGGGGGCATTAGCACGAAAAGGCTGTTTAACTGGCTTGTATAAATCTACCTGTTTCTTCACTTATAGAAAGAAAAAAAAAAGAAAAAAACTACCTTTTCATAATGCACAACTATTTACGGACTGTATCGTTTAGTCTATGTAGTTAATTTTATTCGCTCTTTGCGTGGCAGAGAGATCTCTGCTCTAATACTTGAACACTGTGTTTTATTGTGGTAATTATGTTTGTGACTCAATTTATGTGCTTGGGTGCTGTACCGGATGTAATGGTGTAAGCTAGAATTCAATTTGAACTCAGGTTGTTTATTATAAAAATTGCATAGAGTATAGCTCTGTAGTGTATTAAGGCTTTTCTGTATAATTAGACAGTTAACATTTGATTGTAAAATATATATATATTATATATATCCCAATGCAAAATAATAAAAAAAAAAGGTAGGAAAAAAGTTCATTCGGGATGTCTGGGAATTACGGTTCTCAAAATATGAAGCAAGTCATTTTAGTATGCGCAGTTGATATATATATAGTACTGTCTTCGTCGGTTGTATATATAATCTATATATTAAAAAAAAGTAAATAAACAGACTAGCTTAAATATTGTTTTTGCACCAGTGAGCAGTTAGCAGATTTCGGAGCTATACGTATATGTGAAAAGGGTAACTACCTATGGTTATGTTTGAATTTTAATCGAATGATTTGATGGTTATTGTAATGAAGGTTAATTTTATTGATAATAAATTATACATTATAAAAACCTACATTTGGTTATTGTAAATTTGTATCGATTAAAAAAAATAAATCTGGGAAGTTATGTTGATGCAGAACATACACTGTCTATTTTGAAATAGTTACCTCATGGCCTACTGACCAAATCGTTGTGTTTAAATGATATTTAACTTTTTGCCAAATAAAATATATTGATTCTTTTATATTTTGTGATGTTTTAGCATTATTGAGGAGAAGTTCTTCCATGGCACAGTGAATCTCGCAAGCAGATGTGGCAGGGCTAGGGCAGCTGCAGAGGTGAGGCAAGGAGTGGTATTATTTTCAAGCCAAGGCAAACCCATGGTTTTATAAACGCAGCCCGCAGGTGATGGAAATTTGGTTTTATTTTCATCCTAAATGGACAGATTCAGGTCCTAAATAGCTTCTCTGAGGGTAGGCATTCCTTCCCCCCTTCCGGGTGCGATTTGGTAAGCTGGTGCTTAGCAGTGTGCGGAGAGAGCCCCTTGGATGGCAGCGGCGCACGGTGCCGAGCTAACGCCGTTTTAATAAAATTCGCCGGCGGGGTGGGGGAACTGGGACCAAACCAAAATGTCCGACGTTCTTTAGCGCGGACATTAATGTAAATCAGCTCAGACAGCGACATTTTAACTGAGGTTGTTAATTAGCCTCCACCAGAAAATGTCCAGCACTAAGTGTGCTTCCACAACCCCTCTAAGAAGGCTCGCCTTACCAGGGCTTTCATTTCAAATTCCCTGCTAGAGATAATTGCCCATGCAAAATATGTTATTTCAAACGTCATCCACTTTTTTCCTTCCCTTGTCTTCATTTCTGTTTTTTAAATTTTTTTTTCCCCTTTCAAATGTCCCGTGGCAAATAAATACAACCCGTTGCCTTTTACTAGCGCCTCAGATTATATATGTATTTATAGATAGATATAGATACAGATAAAATTTTACTGACAATTATGGCAGAATTTATGGTGTCAGTTTTAGTCGCTGATTTAACCAAAGGAAAGCGGTGGGCTGGCAACAGTCTACAGCGGAGAAGACGAAATAGTATTTATTTTTAAAAAGAGAAGGATGGTTTCTTCGGAGTGGAAGATTTCCATACACCCCCTCCCCATTCCACCTACCCCTCCCCCACCACCCCAAGCCAAACCAAGCTCAGCAACAAAAGAAAATAGCAAAGTCTATGAGCTTGCTGAAATTCACCCTTGTTTTGGGCGGACATCTTACTGCTCAGAGTGGATATCCTCCATAACATGAATCGCAGCACAGCTCTGCACCGCATCGACCCTTGTTTGCAAATACCGCGAATAACAATAAAATCCTTCTTGTTTTACGAAGGTACCTTTACATATATCTATGTGTATATATATACCTAAAGCAAAATAGGACGGAACACGCTTATGGTCTTGGCAGAAGTTGTTGTTAGGAAAATTCAGAGCCATACTACAGTGCAATAAAAGAAAATGACTGCTGTAACCGTTTATGGGGTGTAAAACGCTGTAGGGCTAAAGACAAAACTTAGGGAGCCGGCAAGAAGTTTACAGATGTGCAGGACTGCGGGAGGAAAAAAATGCTTTCGACTTCCCCTAAAAAAAAAAAAAATCAACAAAATAAGGGAAATAAATACGAGGTAAGATTTGATGAGTTCTAATTAGCAAAAAGCAGCTCGTTCTGGCGTGCACACACAAAAAAAGCCCCTAATTGATCCCTGAGCCAGTATTTGGGGATGCTGGGACGCCCTCTGTTGTTGCAGACAGAGGCAACTTCAAAGAATCAGCATTAAGAGTGTGTAATAAATGACGGGTCTGCAAACTGTCTGGAATTCGGCTCTTAATGAGTTTACAACTGTCCAGCCACAATTAAGATTTTCTACAAAAGCCTTTTCATTTGTTTTGTCTGGCTGTTTTAGATAAAGCGGGAGAGCGGAAATAACAACCTTTTATTGGCCTTCCCGTGCTTAAATCCAGGCTGGGAGGTGGACATNGCCCGGCCGCGCTCCGCCATCAAGCGCTCGGCCGCCTCCCCGACAGCTCCTAAAATGTCGACTTTATGGAAGCATAACTGTGCTTGGAAGCGCTGGGTTGGTTTCAACAAAGGCCGATAGGTTTGAGGGTGCTTTCCCCCCTCTTATCCTCGAGTTTTTTCCAGCCTTATCCCGCCGACCGGGCGCCGTCAGGGTGGCATTTACCGCCTGGCCACGCTCGTGGCAAAAGTAAAGCTTGATCTGCACCAAGGACACAGTGTGCATTTATTATTCTCAAAATATCGAGACATTTCCTTTTATGTGATAGAGACGGATGGAGCCCTGGCACCGAACTGCCAGCTCCTCTTTCCCTCCCATGCCCCAAACCTTTGCTCTTCTCTGGTTAAGCTCTGAGCCTGCAAACAAGGTGTCCTTATTTCCCGAAAGGCTGGTGTGAAATGAAATACTGGGAGAAAGGGGGAATTGAAGGGTTCGGGCAGGATGTAACAGGGTCTCCCCGGCTCAGCCTGGGAGGAGAGCGCCCGAAGAGCTTCACCCTTGGAGATCTGGGGCCAGCCGATGGATTTTCCAATGCCCTTGTCCGCTCCGCGTGGCTGAGACACAGCCGTGCGGGGAGCCGGCAGTGCCGCAAAAATCTCATTTGAAAATTATTTACCGGGGGGTAAAATTCTTCAACAGCTGTCTTTGATACAAATAAAAAGCTTTGCTTGTGTCCGAAGCAAAATTTCAGCTCTGTAGGACCCGTTGTGATTATATTACATAGATGTGAGAAGGCTGATGCTCTGCAAACTTGACGTGACTCTCAAAGTCATTCCTAAGTTGTTCTCGCCGTCTATTTTGTTTCCTCAAATCGTTTTCCTATTTTTTTTTTTCCGCTTTGCTTTTGTTGGCTCCCGTGTCTTGAGAATGAGGCTTAGCGTGGAGTTGGGGAATATTTTCAGATGCCAGTTGCCAAAAGAGACGGGGGAAAAAAGTAACTGGAAGGAAAATAAATGCAGGAGGAAAGGAAGCATAAAATATGGGCTGGAGTATAAACGTTGTATTTCGTAAATTTAAGCCAGACAACTAAACAAATCGCTGCACGGTACCCCGCAACAGAACTACTTTCTCTGCCTCTTACTTACATTGCTTTAAATTAAAGCCAATCTCTTTATATCGAAATTCAGCACTGGGAAGGAATGCACTGAGCTAGTTTTTCCCCGCACTGATTCAAAGATTTAATTCTTTCTAGGGATAAAGACTAACAGCCACTCCCTGCTTTCTAACAAGAGCCTTCCTATCAAATGTTTGTCTACAATGGCATTGCTAAACTTATTATGATTAATTATTTTTTTCCTTGGGCAGTAAAATTATACTGAAATTAAAAAGTGTTTATGCATCGTCATACTAAGTAATAACTTGGCACAGCACGTTCCATTATAATCGTGGATAAATTATGGCGAGAACAGATTCCAAACCAACAAAATCTTCTTTAGTATGAACCACATCAAGATACTGCTTAGTACACAAGCCATAATCATGTAGTGCTCCCAGGTCGCTTATAACTTACGAGCACCGTTTTATCACTACATTTTACTTCCCGGAAAAGCTCAGCGGCAAAGAGGTGTAGTCCAGAGCTTACAAGGAAAAAAATTACAATTAATCCCTCCTAGAGGATTCTTTTTAAAGCGTGTGAGAATGTAGCCATGACCAAAAACTTGAAATCTGCTCCTGTTCACCCTTTCCCCGATTGGAAAAAAATAAATTCAAATGAAAAGCGCATTTTATAGGCACGGGGATCTAACCTGATCTTCTAAGCGACAAAACAAGAGATTTCAGAGGCAGCGTTATGACTAAGTCGCAGAGGGTGGGGGAAGTCAGCAAGGTGGAGGGGACTCATGTGTGGGGGTCCTTCTAGCTTTTATTCAGTGGAGGCTTTTTGATAAATCTAAACGGCCGGCAGGGGAAAAAAAAAAGCTGAAAGCAAAATACATTTTTAAAAACCGTGGCGGCGATAAACACACATAAGGAAAGAAAAAATACATAAACGTGCAAATTGTAGAGAATCAGAGAGCTCGAAATACAACCACCCAGACAATCTATTCGGTCCTACGCTATCCATATTTAAGTCTAGACATTGGTTATATTTGCTGTTTCTTTCTTCTTGCATCTTGGTATGTTGTCACCAGAGGAGCAATTTATTGGTCTAATGTCATCTACTGCAGCCTCTTTGATCTTCTTGGTCGTCGTCTTGTTCGCATCGCATTCGTTTAAGTTCTTGGGCCTCTATTCCTTTCCAGCAGCCTCTTCTGCCGGCATGTTCCCACACCGTGATCGCGACCGCAGGGATATTGTCTAATATTGGTGAATTGGAAGAAATAACCGAAGGGGCTCTTTCGGCGGCTTCCCCCTTAAGCCTGCGAATAATAACTGCGTTTTCACATACTTAACACTTGGCAAACATTTACATACATCCGCCACATCTGCATGCTCTGAAGCACCAGTATCTCAGGGATCTGGCTTTCAAGAATTGACTTGCTTCTGTCAGTAACCTGTATTCATGGGGCTGCAATAGCCACGCATAAAGGGTGCCAAAGGGTGCGCGGGTGTGTGTGCGGGTGTGTGTTGGAGGTGTGTAGGGGGGGAGAGGGTGCTCCACGTTTACAAAACATAAAGTTTAGGGTCCGTGCGAAATATCGCCAAGAACAATTTTAACTGGTGAGAAAGTCTTTGTACAAGGGGCACCAAACTATAATTGAAAGGAGAATTTCCGGGGCAATTCCATTGTACTTCTTCCAGTTTATGATGTGCAATACAGGCAGGCAGTAAAAGCTGTCTTTACCAAGACTCCCTGTCTGAGGGAAGGAAACTCATTTTACGATCCGTTTAAAGGAAGGGCACGGAGCAGCATCCTCAATGGAGAGCCATTCGCATTGTTGGGGAGCCCAGTGTTTAGAAAAGCAGCAACTCTCCCCGTCATCCGCGCGTACCGCTGCCGCCTCACGCTCTGGACTGCAAGGTATGTAGGGCGGAAAGGTAACTCGGGCAGTAAACAGGCGGCGGCTATTCGAAGCCATTTGTAGGCGATTTGTTCAACTCTGGAGCTTCGGTTTATTCTGTTTTTGCTTCTTGAGACGTTCAGAAAGTTGAGTCCTCAATTTTTAAAATTCTTTTTACCATTATTTATGGTGGGTGGTGGGGTTTTTTTTTGTGTGTGTTCTGTTGCTAGGTGGGAGTTTTTTGTTTGGTTGGATGTCGTTGTTTGTTTGGGGGTTTGGTTTTTTAGTTTGTTTCTTTTCCCCTTCCTCCGGGGAGGGTGACTATGATTCCCCCCCCCCGCCCCGCCCCGGGGCTGACTGCTAGGAAGCGCCCTGATTCCCAAGGCTCGGCACCCCTTGGGACCGGAGGGGGGTGCCCTCGCAAACCCTGTTGCAGGCAAAACCGCCTGCTTCTTTCCATTACGAGGAAACAACGCGGGGGGGACGAGCCACCTCCTTTAAACTTGATATATATACATACGCACACACACACACACACATATCTATATATATATATATATACACACACACACACACTCTCAAATTTTTAAAATTTGATTTTTCGCAGTGCCCCCCGGTCCATCAGCGACCGCGCGGGGNCACATGACCGGTCACGTGCTCCGGGCAGCTCAGTCCAAAAGAAAATGGGGTTTGGTGTAAATCTGGGGGTGTAATGTTATCATATATCACGCTACCTCGTAAAACCGACACTGAAGCCTGCCGGACAACAAATCACAGGTCAAAATTATGAGCTCTTCGTATTATGTGAATGCGCTTTTTAGCAAATATACGGCGGGGGCTTCTCTTTTCCAAAATGCGGAGCCTACTTCTTGCTCCTTTGCAAGCAACTCCCAGAGAAGCGGCTATGGACCAGGCGCGGGTGCCTTCGCCTCCTCCATGCCCGGCTTGTACAATGTGAACAGTACCATATATCAAAGCCCGTTCTCTTCCGGATACAGCCTGGGCTCTGATGCCTACAACCTGCATTGTTCCTCTTTTGATCAGAACATTCCCGTCCTCTGCAATGAGCTAACCAAACCCAGCTGTGAGAAAGCGGAGGAAAGCAACCTGCACAACCAGGCTGAGCCTAATTTCCGGATATACCCCTGGATGAGGTCTTCAGGTAGGGGCGAGCGGAGAGGGCTCGGAGCCGTGGCAGCCAGGCAAAGCGTGTCGCCAGGATTACTGTCAGCACAGCCTTTATGGTTTTAATTATAGCCGAGGCGCCATTGCGTAGAAAGCCCGTGGCATTGTATGTAAATGAGTATCATAAAACTTTTTATTGCCCAATTAATGGGTTCTAGCCTCGTAAATTTATTTAACTCCATTTGCTATGGAATTTTAGCATTGAGTTGATTTGCGCTGTTTGCTATGAAAAAGCGGAGAGTTGGCTGCGGGCTCCCAGAGCCCCCACGGGTAAGCGTCTCCCCTGCCCTCTTGTCGAAGTTGGGGGAAAAAAAATCCCGCTTGCTGGGGAAGGCGGAGGGGACGGAGGCGTTTAGGACCGAGGGACGGCATGTTGAGGACTTTGCCAGCCCGCGTTGCCGAGACGTGCCACTCTGGTCCCCCCTGCCCTTTCCACGGAGATAAGGATCTATAGAAATGTACTAAACAGGAAAACGGAGGGGGGAGGGGGGGACTGGGGGACGAGAGTGTGTGTGAAAAAGGAGAGCTCTCTTCTGGAGCTAAATGCTATGTATTGTTTACGATCCAGGCGGCATGGGTGGGGGGAGCCCACGACATTAAAATAAAATAAATACAGCCCAGCCTTCCAGCTTTTTATTTCCCCTTGCGAAACGTGAAAATCTGGAAGGTTTTAGGGAAATACATCGCCTGGGGGAAAAGTTCCTCCTCCCAAAAGCAATTTCCTCCCCCACCTCCTCTCCTGAATGCTTTCTCTTCACTTTTTCTAGGTCTCGAGAAACTTAATTTTTGCCCTGCCTGAGCAGGGCAGGTCGTGTGGCTGAAATGTCTTTGTTAGGGCAAAGTGGGGGGGCCGGTGGAAGTCGAAGAAGGGGCTCGTTCACTCTGTCTCGGCCTCTTGTTTGTTTGTTTGTTTATTAATTTAAAACATCAATAAGAAAAAAAAAAAAGATAAAACTTTCCACTTCTCTTCTTGTCTAACTCCTGGCCGTGTGTGTGCCTGTTTTCAGGTCCAGATAGGAAGCGAGGGCGCCAGACCTACACCCGCTACCAGACCCTGGAGCTGGAGAAGGAATTCCACTTCAATCGTTATCTGACTCGGCGGCGAAGGATAGAGATCGCCCATGCCCTCTGCCTGACGGAGAGGCAGATAAAAATCTGGTTCCAAAACCGGAGGATGAAGTGGAAGAAGGAGCACAAGGAGGAGAGCTCCAGCACCCCGGCTCCCAACGAGCCCACGTCAGCAGCAGCCTCTGTCGAGAAAGTGGAAGAAGACGAAGAGGAGGAGGACTAAGGAGTCCCACTCGAGGAAGTGATCTCTTAGAATAGTGTATGCACATGACAGTTGGAAAAGCTCCCTTTAAAGGGGAAAAAAAAAAAGAGAGACTTACTGTTTTTATTAAAAAAAAAAAATCAGTTCCCTTTAATAATCATCCTGAAAGCAAGCGTTTGCAAACATGAAAACATTTCTTGGGTTGGTTTTCCAGCCTTCTCTCCACTCTCCCATACTCCCCAAACCTGCCCTATGCCGAACCTTTCGGTAATATCTCCTAAGAGCATCTTACAATCAGTTTGGTTTTTTTTCATTAACCCAAACCTGTGTGGGCTTCTTCAGGGGACATTTCAGTGGGAGACCTGCTGCTTGCACAGATAGTAAACCGTGACCTTCCGAAGTAACTACCTGACTCAATAGTCCCAATCGTGTGTAAGGGGAAAAGTGCATTAGGCTCACATTAAGAAAAACTACCTAATTTTGAATAAGTAGCTCTGCACTTCTCTTTTTGTTTTCTTTTTTTTTTAAATTGTTGTTAGAAAAGTATCATAAGTAACAGCTACACTAACAAAAGGTTAAACAGCAAGTAAGGGGGGGAAATTGTTCCACAAACCACTACAATCTACAGCAATTATTTGTACTACCTATTTTCCAGACTACCTACCTATATATCTTGCTCTGCCTACCTATCTTCGAAAGTATACTGTATTTTAGTAGTCAAAAGGATGTTACAAGATTACTAATGTGAATCGCAAAATGCTTTTAGACATGTAAGTGTAGTCGTTCAAAAAGCACGCATCAATAGCTTTGGTATAGAATTTGGTACCGAAAAGTCTGAATATATTTAAATTTAAAATAATATATTTATTCCAAAGCAATTATAAATGAAAACCATATGCTGCAATATATCTTTGTTCTTGATTCTTTGCTATTCTGAGAGAGGAAGCAAACACATGCCAATATTGTACAAAGCGGTTTAATATCTCCCGTTGGCTTCTACCTTCGGCTGCTTCTGCTAAAGGCCGTTTTCTTATTCTACGTTGATCTTACTTAATACAGCGGAAAGTGTTCTTTGAAAAGTGAATTTAAATGATCATGTAATCACCCTTAAAAAAAAAAATCCGCAAACTGTTTGTCCTGATTATCTGAACGTGTTAATATGTAATACCATGAATTTTCCTACAATAGCAAATATTGTAATTTTTTTGTCATTTATATTTGTCTTGAACCTCATTTGTAAGATCATGTCATAAATTGGGACGTATGTAATTAATTTGGAAACTTTGTAGCATGATGTATTGTTAAGAACTCTGTATAAATCCGTCTTGAAGGTTTGGCTAAAGTTTATTCACAAATTGTATGTTACAATGTGTTTTGATGTGTTCGTTGTGAACATTTGGATATGCCGTGTAAGTATTGCAAGTGGGAAAAAAAATGTCTGTGAACTCTCTTTGAAAGTGATACCGTGTTCAACTATCTCCCACGATAAATGTGTTTTATGTTACACAGAAAATAAAAATGCTTGTTGACAATGAATTGTGTTTCTTTATTAAGGAACCAGTTCGAGGGAAGCATCAAAAAATATATTACATAGACAAATAAAGAAATTAGACCATCTCAACATTTTTTTTTTCGGTAATCAGAAAGGAAAAAAAATCCAAGGTGATGAATTGATAGGAATCAGTCAATATCTCTATCTCGACTTCGTGATTTTTTTTTTTCCCTAGCGTTGTTGATTAATAAAGCGGAAAGCTTTCTTTATGGGAGAGCTTCCTTCCCCCGTGTTCCCGTGTCCTTTTGCAGTCATAACCCCAGTCCAGACGATCGGTGAGCAAGTCGAAATCGCATGCAGTGAAAGAGTATTTTTATAATGAACAGAAAGTGCAATGCGAAACTTCCAAGTGTAAATGATCTGATCGGGTACATGTGTGGTTTGTGTGTGCGGCTTTTGGGGGTCAGGGGGCATCACGGTGGCACGAAAAGGAGGAAAAATTGCCCCACTTTAGAAAACGTCTCATTTTTGTCAGGTACCACATAATGTCAAGGAGATCTGATATTTCCCCTTTATCATTTTTTCTAATTAAAAAAAAAAAATCTAACCCAAAAAGTCCCTTTATTCAGCCGGGTAAATACAGGTAGACACGGAGCATTATTTGCGCCGAAGTTCCCTTTTTTCTACTACACTCCATTCCTGGTCAATGTACTAATTGTAATTTTAATAAAATTAGTACAAAGTCCAGGTCTTTTAAAAAACTCCAGGGCTGCCTCTGTGGTAAGATGGCGCCTCTCTAAGACCTGCCTCTTCTTAGTGATGAGGAAAAGGCCATAAATCCGTTGTTGTTTATGAAAATTTACAACTTTGCAATACAACTTTATGAGTTGTTCGGTTTTTCCATTGGTCGTTGTCGGTCATGTGGATGGTAACCGTGAACATGAACTTTTTTATAATTTCCCTTGCGAGAATAGAGCCGCATTCTTTTGCTGAGCTCTGTCCTGCTTCGGATCTCTCTGGCTTTCAATCCCCATTTCATTTGTTCTTTGTAAGGCAATAGTGAACAAAGTGTGCGGAGGTTCGGCATAAGCAGCCGCCTAGAACACAGATCCGGGATGGCAATTTCCAGTTCCCCCGCTGGAAGGTGTGGCATATTGGATTCAAAGCACTGGCGTGGCAGATTTTCAACTTGCAACCTGGCTAATTTCCTGCTTCTTCTGGCACCAAAAGGAGGGCGATTCGTCTCCTGTGCAGCCAAAGCGACAGCTGTCAAAGTCGCAGGGGCTCCTGTGAGCCAGAACCTAAAAGGTGAGAAATGTATATGACACTACTGTAAGCAGGGAAGAATGGTTTAATACGTTTAAATATTAGACATGTGCAATTAAACCAGATGGAAATGTTACCGGCCAAAAATAGAGATGGCTGCAGCTCATTTGATTTTGACTTAACCAGTGCATGCAAAAATATGCCTAAATAAAATGTTTATTTTCTGTGATTTAGCAAGGAAGCGGTGGATTTTTTTTTTTTTCATGAAGTTGGTTTCTTTTTGCATTAGCCAGGGGTATGTTGTGACGTTCAGGTTATTTTCTAATAATTCAATTTTACAGCATCAGTGGAGGGTATTTTTTTCCCAGCACAAGGGAAAAAAGGTGGTATCCCCAAAGATTTTTTAATATTAATTCGCAGCATTAACTCATTAACTTAAATTTCATTTGCGGCTGGCGAAATTTAGATGTAATTTATTTTTTACTATTTCATTAAAAAGAAAAAAAAAAACCAAAACAAACCCAACAAACAAACAGCACAATGACTCCTAGCTTCTCCACCGTGTCCGGGAGGAAGGTTATTTCTAGACGGGGGGAAACAGCGCCAATGTGTCTTAGATTTTCTTTATCAGATCAAGCGCTGCCTGCATAAATCCCTTGCCCCGCCGTGGGTCCGTTCCCAGCGGTTCGCGGCGTGGGCGGCTTGCGCGCCTCGGCTGCGCGGAGCGGGCTTCGCAGCGGCTTAACCCATTTCAGCGCCAGAGACGGAGNCGGCGAAGGAGCGGCTCGAAGGGCTTTAAGCGGCGGCCCCGGCTCTGCCTGTGCCGCCGGGCTGATAAAGCACTGCATTTGCATTGCATTGCGGTATCCGCCGGACTGGAGCTGCAGAGAGCGCCGGATTATTTATTGCGGGGCCGCGGGTGCTCAGTGCTGCCACGGCGTGGCGGGACGGCGGAGGCGGGCGCGGAGTGGAGCGGCCCCCGCAGTCCCTGGAAGAGCAGCGCTGGCAGCCTGCGCTTCTCGGGGGAGCCCAAATAAAAGACCAAGATGGCAAAAAAAACACCCAAAAAAACTTGGCCTACCTTTTTCTGTGGGAGTATCGGAGCTCGCCCCGGGTAAAATATTCCGGCAGGAGCGGCTCTGCCCATTCCACTTCCCCTCCGCTTCTACCTCGGTGTGTGTCAACTGCAAGTTACCACGGTGGGAGCCGGCTGGGGAGGACCCACTCGCGTCCCCCGGCCAGACTCCCTGTACCCCGCCAGTCTAAACAACGGTCCGCCTTGCCAAAACTGTTTGGATTAGGAGCTGTTAGTTAAAGGTTGGTTTTGATGACGCTGGCGAGCACGAGAATGATTGGAAAGTGGTTTTATACACGAGGAGAAGGAGGCTTTTAAGCTTAAGAGTGTAACTATCCCCGCACCTGTATCCGAAAGTGGCTGGGGTCGTGGACGCGTTTTCGGCGGGAGGAGGAAGGCGAAATGTTTTGTGGAGGAGGTGCTGAGGGTGCGTGGAATTACGGAAACGAATAAACGGGGTATGAAATACACAGGTATCGCGAAGTGTGACTTTGTTGTGGTGGCAAAATGCAGCAGCTGGCTTGCTTTCTGCTTTCCAGAGCTGGGGCGGGAATGGTGAAGGAAAACTGCAGCGAAATGTGTCCAGGCAGGACATTTCCTCGGCAGATCTGGGGGGGTAGCAGACTATTGTAATTCGGGGTTTTCTGGGGTAGGGGGAGGAGCGGAAAGGACGCCTGAATGTGACTGAAGCAGAGATTGCAGTGCAGATTGTTTAGCTGTCACTGTAAGTACTCTAACACTACCCAGCCAGGCAAACGTGCACATTTCATTCCTTTTCGTATTATGAGATTGACGAAGAAATATTTTCGCTGCCTGTGGTCGGGCTTTCTCAACTTGGTTTGGATGCAAAGAGTAACTTGAAAAACGGGAAAGAAACAAAAAGAAACAGAGGGGGGAAAATCAGACTGTAACAGATGCTATAAAATGTAAATATAACTAAGCCTGGAGCGATTTTTATTTTAAATTTTGTTTTGGTCTTTGTGTGATGGATTCAAACAAAAGGTCGTCCGCCCACAACTTTTTAGAAGTAAGGCCAGTGGGGTTTGCTTGTCCCGAGTATTCATTTTTTCATGGTACGTTTTCGTTCTGACCTAAACTGGTGAAAATATTCTCTTTTAAAAACCTTTTCGCATTTAGCGTGCTGTGTATGTGTGCTTGCTTGCTGGTGTTTCCTCCTTTTAAAACTCTATTCTCACTGAGTAAAAAAACTTATTTTTCTGGAGAAATCTGCTTTTCAGGAAATACATGTTTCTGAAATGACCTCTCAAAGCATGCAGCTAGTGAGCTGTAATTCTGCCAGGTGTGTTTGTGGATTAGCTGGGCTGAAGAGGTTAAGGAAGTTGAAAAAAACCCCTAAGGCAATCAGCATCTGAATGTGAAAGTCCAGCTGAGACTGCAAACAATACAAACTATTGTGGAGCGATGTTTTAACTCACTACTGTTTTATAGGTATCGTAATCTGCCCCCGGAAATGAGACAAATAGTCTCCCAACAACAACAAAACTCTCCTTTGAAAGCTGCTTTAGGAAAGGGGACTCGTACTAATGTCACTTTACGTGACAGAGCGCGCTTAAAATTAGTCTATTCAATCTGTTGTAATGGGCACGGATTATGAGCAAACACATCTTGGAATGAGCAACCTCATGTCATCTGCAGGAACTGCAGGGTTACGGCTGAATTAAATGCACATCAGCAAATTTCATCAGCACTGTTACTGTCCGAGCCCTGGGCCAAGAATTATAGTTCCGCTATGGGGTAACTGCCATATTGAAAAATGAAGGTGGAAATGTTTGTTTCGTGTATTGTTCTTTTCTCTTAAAGACACACATCCACGTTTAATCAAATTATTTGGAGCAACAACGAAACCGATTGGCTTCTGCTGACGCATTAGCGGGGTTGTATTAATTAGGAATAGTCCTACTGACTCGTTTTTGAATTTGAATGTTTGATTCCCTCGGCTCTACTCTAGCGGGAGGGGGTTAGACTTAGGGAGAAGAGACACATGGAACTTTATCTGGGCTGCCGGAGGGCGCCGGGAGCCCATGCAGTTCTTCCCGAGGCCTCCTCGGGCACTTGGTGCAAACCAAAAATCCCACTCCCCAGAAGGCCTCCGCCACAACCTCCTAATTACGGGGATGTTCATTAAGATACGTGACCTCTTCCACTGCAGGACGCGTTAGCCTCTGACAAAAGCTGAGTTCGGCGCCGGGGTGGGCTCCCTGAGCTCCGAAGGGAAGCCTTAGTGGAGGGGACAATTTTCAACTGAATGGATAAATAAATACGTTTTAAAAATTCGTGGATGCGGTTGTGGCATCGCGACGGCAAAATGGAGAGAGACCGCCCCCCCCAGCCCCCCAGGCTGCGCGGCGCTCCGCTCCCCCTTTCACGTGCTCCCTCCGCTCCAAAGTTTCCTTCCGCAGCATCCTCCACTGCCATCTCCTTCCCTCCCTCCGCCGGAGAGCCGGGGGCGGTTCGCCCACCCTTCCCACGGGGTTGCGCGACTCCCTTGTCGTGGGGCCTCCAACTTTTAAGGGCGCCCCCCTACACACACCTCCAGCAGCCCGGGGGGCGTCCCCGTTAGCCGCTCTCCCACCGCCCGCGCTGGCGGGAATTATCGCTGTTANCCCCGGGGGAGCGGGCGCCGCGCGCGCTCCCATTGGCCGCCCCGCCGTCAGCTGCTCCTATTTTCTGCTGTCGCTTTTGGCGCTCGGCCATCCAGAAACAAACCACTTCGATGACTCCTAATAGTTATCGCCAGATGTACTAATACACAACAAATCACGGTCCGGGAGAGGGGGAGAGCAAATGAGTTCCTATTTTGTGAATCCCACTTTCCCGGGGAGCCTGCCCGGGGGCCAGGACTCCTTCCTCGGGCAGATCCCCCTGTACCCGGCGGGCTATGATGCTCTCAGGCATTTTCCGGCTTCGTACGGGGCAAGCAGCCTGCAGGACAAGACTTACACCTCACCTTGTTTCTACCAACAGTCCAACACCGTCATTGCTTGCAATCGGGCTTCCTATGAGTACGGAGCCTCTTGTTTTTATTCGGACAAGGACATTAGTAGCGCCTCTCCTTCTGGCAGTGGCAAACAGAGGGGGCCCGGGGACTACCTGCACTTTTCTCCCGATCAACAGTACAAATCCAGCGGCGGCCAAGCCAAAATTATAAATGACGAAGGCACCGACCGGAAGTACACGAGCCCTGTTTACCCCTGGATGCAGCGGATGAACTCCTGCGCTGGTAAGGCATCTCGGTGCAGTCAAGGGCGGGGAGGGGAGGAAAAGGAAAAGTTTCCCCTTTTTTTTTTTTTTTTCTTTTTCATTTTATTTTTTCTTTTTTCTTAGATAAAGTGCAGATTGCTCGGGAAACACGGTTCCTGCAGGGCAATATGTAACATGAAACCTTTCCAGGTTATTTTAGACCTGGAGCGTTGGCACCTAGGGAACGGTGGCCAAGATCCCAGTATGTAGGTTTACAAGTGAAAGTAACCGGGGAATCCTTAGGAAGTAGGGGGGAAAAAAAGAAATATAAGGAGCAAAGCAGTTTTAGCACTCTCTCAAAGCCATCCCAAAGCCTCCGCTCTGCTTCTTCATTGTCAGAGAGCGATGCATGGAATATGCCCTCTGTACTGAGGATCCAATGCATTTGTGGTACATTCCTCCTCGCCCCCCTCCCCCAGCTCATTAGCCTGTGAGTATTGGATATTGAGAGCACGTTTCTGGGGCCGTGGGCGCACTTCCATGGCATCGCGAATTTTTTCTGACTTAGGAGTGAACTTCACATAATTGAACTATTCTGTACAGGAGTGGTGCTAGAGGAGTGGGGGGTGGGGGTGGAGTGGAAGGGTTGTATTGGGGTGACATTTATTTTTTATAATTCCAAATTTAAACGTTTACTTCAAGTGTTTGCTAATGACTCGCTTTCTCTCCTATCCTCCCGAGTTTGTGTTTGCTGCAGGGTAGGTCTCATTCCTTTCTTTGAAAATTTAATTTTTAGCAAGACCATTCCGATGCTGCTTTGCATTCAAGAGCAATAAATTCCAGAGCAAATGGCAAAATGCTCTACTATGATCTTTAGCTGATGTCTATAATTATACTTAGAGACCTTCTGTAGTCCCAGCCATGGCAATGGCTGTGTGTTTGTGTCAACACAGCCACATGTGCGTGCACACACACACGCACAGACACATGCGTGAGGCTTCCCGGGTAGCACACGTGTGCCTGTGCCTGTGTGCGCGCACAGGCTCCCAGCGCGCACAGAGCAGCCTCCGCTCAGCGACCCACACCGTGCTACCTCCTGCACCTTCCCTAGGTCCACCTTAAAGCCTTTGTATCCCACTTACCCCGCCACCGTAAGCACACTACACATCTGCATTTACAGCTCATCAGGCAGTAGGAAAGGAAAAGAGAGAATTTAAAAAAAAAAAAAAANNNNAAAAAAAAAAAAAAAAAGCCTCCAGGAAACCAGAGCAGCTTCCCCCACTCCCCGTGATTGTGCCTGCAAGAGGAGGCAGAATATACTAATCGCTCTTTCTGGTCTGAAATCACTGGGCCCTGTCCAATGCCATCATTTTGTCTTTACTTCTACAGGTACAGTATATGGAACACATGGGAGACGAGGGAGGCAAACTTACACCAGATACCAAACGCTAGAGTTAGAGAAGGAATTTCATTTTAACAGATACTTAACCCGAAGACGACGCATTGAGATTGCAAACGCTCTCTGCCTTACTGAACGCCAGATTAAAATATGGTTTCAAAACAGGCGGATGAAATGGAAAAAGGAAAACAAATTCATAAATTCCACACAGCCCAGCAGCGAAGAAACAGAGGAAAAGTCAGGGGAGTAGAACCACGTTTAATAAACGCTACCAGGCCTTTCCTTAGCGCTTACTACTACTATTATTATTATTATTTACCTTGTGTTCCTTCTGCTACTGAAATCCTATAGGTTTGTCACAGTCTATTAATCCCCAAAAGGCTTGGTTAAAAGATGTAAATTTGCAATCATCTGTGACTTACTTTAATATATGTGGAAGCCCCAGCTTTCAAGCTACAGGCATGTATCTATGTAACCACCTTTCCAAAGCATATGTGGCATTGGTTAAAGTATTAGAGAATTGGCCCAGTATTTTAAATATTTGAGATGAGCATCTGTGTGTGGGTGAGTGTCCCTGGTGTGCTTGTGTGAGAAAAGATAAGCAAATTATTTTTAGTCCTTTTTTTTTTTTAAATTAGAAATGTTCATATTGTAGAAAGACAAGAGATTTAGAAAATACTTGGTTTATGTTTTTGCTAGCTCCCGCTTCGGTGGGCCATCTCGTTATGCTGTGTTTGGGAATTTATGATCTGCAGGGGGAAAAAGTTTTAGTTATGTATAAGATATTTAAATAGCAAAAGGAAAAAAAATTATTTAAAAAAATCGTTGTACAAATCCCTGTGTAAAAACTTTCAGTTAAAGTGAAGATGAATTGCAGGGAGATTTTTTTTTTTAATGCCGCTAAACTGCTTAGTCTGCACTACTAGTATTAAAGTAAAAACTCGGCGTTAAACTTCAGGGGAAGCGAGGGAAGAGGTTTCAAAGCGGGCAGTTTTCTGTGGTTGCTGTTGAGCTTACGCTGAGGTTTTGGTGAGCTCAGCTCAACACTGAAGGGGCTTTGAATTATGGACTACATTTCTTGGGGCTTCGTGAGCTTAGATCGATCTTTTTTTCTTTTATCTCTCTTACATTCTCTCTTTCTTTCTTCCTCTCTATCTTTCTTTCTTATTTAAAGAAAAGGTCTTATTAACTCGGGGATTTTCTTTCCTGCTTCTGTGGTATCTTAATTCACATTGGCATTACTTAGCACTGGAAAAAATAAATTGATACTCTGAAGAAAAATAGCTGCCATAAAATGCTCCCACTTCGAGTTCTGTAAAAGTAAAATAAGCGCAGCATAAATATTGAGATATATATATATATGTTATACCTCTCTATATTATATTGCGTGTGCATGAGTGTGCGTGTGAAGCTGTGTACAAATGCACTTGTATACGCATCGAGGCTCTTTTGTTTGGAAGACAGCACAATTTGGGCTACCACTCTACATGTTTTAAAAGCCAGATCTGGAGAATATAATGCAAAATGGCTACCGCCGCATTTAAAGGGTTTTTTTCCTTCCGAGAGGCGATAAAATAACGGCGGCCGTAAAGTCGCCTGGAATTTGACCCCCTAGTTGGAAAAACGCTGCACGATATTTATCTTTAATAGATATCTGCCATTTCACATCGGCAGGACCCGGCTGCCCCTCGAAAGCTCCGGCACCGAAATAAGTGTGGGGGGAAATTATATATATATATATGTGTAGAAGGAACATAAGCCTTGTCAGCACCCGAGAACGGATCGTATAGGATTTGTGAACTGGCGTAAACAAGCCTCGCACGGAGGAGAAGGCAGGCACAAAGCGGAGCGCTCTCTGCACACCCAGCTCTCCGGCGGCCGGCTCGGAGGAGCAATCCCCGCCGGCCCCGCAGCCTCGCCGCCGGTTGCCGGTGCCGGTGGCGGCGAGCCCGGCTCCGCTCC
>WEIT01001682.1:14015-27149 GCA_013389985.1 Dryoscopus gambensis | reverse complement strand
CCCGGGCCGCCCGCGCCCTCCCAGCTCCCCCACCAGTGCACGAGTTTACCTCTAGAGGTCATCAGGCAGGATTTACGACTGGACAACAAAAGCACGTGATGTGAAGCCGTACCCCATATTTGGGTGCCTACGTAGGAGGGAACCAAGTACATGTCCCAGTCATTTCCATAATTCATCATAAATTGTGCAAGGGTGCTATAGACGCACAAAACGACCAAGAGCCACAAATCAAGCACACATATCAAAAAACAAATGAGCTCTTATTTTGTAAACTCATTTTGCGGTCGCTATCCAAATGGCCCGGACTACCAGTTACATAATTATGGAGATCACAGCTCGGTAAGCGAGCAATACAGGGACTCCGCCAGCATGCACTCCGGCAGGTACGGATACGGCTACAATGGCATGGACCTCAGCGTCGGGCGCTCTGCTTCCACCCACTTTGGTGCCAATGAGAGACCCCGCAGTTACCCGGCCAACACCACCTCTGCCTCGACAGAGCCCAGGTACAACCAGCCCGCGACGTCTTCCCACTCGCCTCCCCCTGACCCTCTGCCCTGCACCGCCGTGGCCGGTTCGCCTGTCAGCGAGAGTCACCACGGGGTGAAAAACTCCCTCGCCAACTCCACCAGCACTTCGTCCAATTCCAGCAGCAACACGCACATCAGCAGAGACGGGGTTGGCACCTCGTCTGGGACTGAGGAAGACACTCCAGCAAGCAGCGAGCAGGCAAGTGCCCCGACCGACCAAAGCACAGCCCAGCCTTCACAGCCCCAGATCTACCCCTGGATGCGAAAACTGCACATAAGTCATGGTAAAGCAAATACCCTGTTCTTTCTTTATTTCTCTGGAGGAAAAGGAGGATTTAATGTAAACCGGGTGGCTGCGCCGAGCAAGGTCGGGGAGAGGGGGAGAGGAGGGCGTGAGAGCGGGCAGTCTCCGCTCACACCACAACTCTGCTCGCAGGGAAGCACGCTCCCTTCTCTGGGCGAGTCCCCCCCGAAAGGAAAAAAAACCGCCCGGCCCCGAAAACACCGCCCGCCTGGCTCCCAGCGCCGGCGGGGGGAGTAGAAGGCGCCTTGCCGAAGGGAGATCGGGAGCAGAGGCTGCTCCCGGCTCTCCTCTGGATGGGGGATCTTCCAGTGGGAACGGCGCGGCTGACCCCATTTATTTTGCTTAGACATATTAAAAAGCGAATAGGACAGGGCGAGAAGGGCAGTTTTCACTGCTGAGAAGCCGTGGGGGAGGGGGGAAGGCGAATCACCCCAAACTCGGGCGAGAGGGCTTGAGGGGCTCGGGGAAGCGAAGCAACTTTCAGCCCCGGGTACCTGCCCTGCCCTCGCTGCTGGGAGAGCGGCCGGAGGCTCGGTGCCTCCCAGAGCCTTCCCCAGCTCAGCCGTGGGAAAGGGCTGCACGCTTCAGCCTTGCTCTCTCAACTCTGAAAACCCAGCTACCAGCAAAGACATCCTCCAAATCAGCTTATCTGGGGGAGGCATGGGGGAGAATTAACCTTATTTAAAAAAAAAAAGAAAAAAAATTCAGTTTAAAAAAAAATCGAATCTCAAATCCAAGCGAAAACTTACCGAGACTACCAAATCCCCCTCCCCCAAGACTTTCCTAAGAGGGGCTGGAGGGGGAAACTTGTTGAGCGTTTATCCAAACCAGAAACAAAACCAAGCAGGACTGAGAATAACGGTCCTGGTCGCTGGTGGCTGCAATGAGACACGAAGGCTCCGAGTGGCTGCTGAGAATCTAAATCATGTACTTTTCTCTTCCAGACAACATAGGGGGACCAGAAGGGAAAAGGGCTCGGACTGCTTACACCCGCTATCAGACCTTGGAGCTCGAAAAGGAATTTCACTTCAATAGATACCTGACCCGCAGAAGAAGGATTGAAATAGCACATGCTCTTTGCCTCTCAGAGAGACAAATAAAGATCTGGTTCCAAAACAGGAGAATGAAATGGAAAAAGGATAATAAGCTGAAAAGTATGAGCATGGCAGCTGCAGGAGGGGCATTTCGTCCCTAAGCGTTTGATCAATTAAAAGTACTGAGCAGTATTAGCTGACCCTGCGTCGTCTCATGTCAGTACTAAGTTGACTTTCTAAAACTTCCTTGTGTTACTTCTGTGAAGAAACCCTGTTCTTGTCGCCCTTATTCATCTTTTAATCATGAGCCTGTTTATTACCATTCTCTCGCGTGTATAAGTAGATCTGCTTTTATCGTACATTTCTTTGTCTTGAATGGCTTTGTCTTGAAAAAAATAATAGATGTTTTAACTTATTTATATGAAGCGAGCTGTGTTACTTGAAGTAACTGTTAAAACAAAACAAAACTAAACAAAAAAGAACAAAAAGATTTAAAAAAAAAGAAGTTAAAAAAAAAGGAGAGAGAGAAAGGAAACCCTCCCCCGGTTTAGTACAAATGTTATGTGTTGCACTCAACCTGCTTAACTGTGCATGTGTGGTCAAGTGTTAATGTCTGTATAGCTCCAAGCTGTTAAAAATATTTTTATTCAAACTACCTATATAATTCCTGTGTAATTAATGCTGTTGTAGAGGTGAAATGATGAAATCAACTGAACTTGTCCTACGTGTAGTGAATAGTGAATCTGTGACGAAAACTGTGATTCCAAGCAGTATGTCCTTGCTGTGCCTTTGTATATGACTCTTTGCACGAACTCTTAGAAGTGGCTCTTATTAAGCGCAGCTTCTGTGATGTATGTTTTTTGTGAACAAAGTTACAAATATAGTCAAAGTCTGGCTGTTTGAGCAAACTGTGATCAGCTTTTTTTTTATTATTATTATTATTATTTGTTTTTAAAAAAAACCTGACTGGAAATCAACAAAAAAATAAACTTTCTATTGTAAAGTTTTTGTGATCTGGTTTATGCAAAGCAAGAAGTTGTGCTTCCTGATTTGCCTCTGAAAAAAAAAAAAATAGCCCGTGCAGAGTTTGTTATAATATTTTACCTGGCTCCTGCTGCACGTTGCAAATGGTGGATGCTGCAATTGTCCGCTACCAGTATTTTTAATTGAAAGTTTGACCATAAGTTCTTCCTTACTTGTTTCTCGCTGGGTGGAAAACTGCCTTGCAGGACCACAATCAACGCCCTTTGTGGCTGAATCAAGTGTTAGCTGTTTGCTGATGGTTAAAATTTAAAAAACAAAACAAAACAAAACAAAAACCCCAAACCCCAAAACATGTGCTTTGTTAAAATACGCTACAAACTCCAGGGTGTGTTTGCACTGCTCTAGAATTTCTCCTGTGGTTTCATTAAGTATATTTCAGGACAACCATGTCCAAGCCCTGTGCGTCTATCAGTAACCCTCTCTAGCCACATTCCCACTCTTCACCCTTTAAAGATTTTTGGTTTTCTTCGCTACAATTAGTTTGCTATAAACGTAATGTTACTTACCCCATCAGAGCTTGAATGGTTAACTCTTCTGAGCTTCTAAGAGCAACTAAAGATTTGCACATTTACTGACTGGTTACATTGATGCCTTCCCTTAAAAGTTATAAAACAGTAAACTTTATAAGCCCCAGTTCCGGCTATATGACATTTGGGTGCCAAATGAATAGGGTTTTGTCTATGAATTAGATCGTAAAATCATCCATAGCACAGACAGATAGGCTCACTGGCTATAAAAAGTCACGTGGTGCCATTAAAGTAAGTTTTATGGTTTTGGGGAGTTGACATCCAACATTATATACCACATAACATATAATCTCACTGACGCTGGACTTCATTTGACTCTTTTGCAGGCTACGTGTGCCTCCTGGCCATTCAAATTGTCAGGTTTAGGGACAGAAGTATCCAAACCACAAGTTCTCAGTACTATGTGAAAAATGGCTCCTTGCAAGTCAAAGGTAAGTTTTGTGCACAAGTTCCTTAAAGTTTATTTGTACAGTGGGTTAGCCGAGGCTCCTGCTCGCTCTCGCTGCCTCTCGCCTCTCTCTTTCTTTCTTTCTCTTTCTCTTTCCCTTCCTCTCTGCCTGGAGGTTTTCAGGACGGTCCCACCGAGCCCGAGAGGCAGGATCAAGCACTAATGATCCAGGTTGTGCTGCAAATACCTCCCCCCCATCCCCTCACTCACAGCAGCTAGTTCTCTATTTTAACGATCAAATCAAAGTAAACCACAATAAGCGACTTTGGCAGAGATGGATTTTGGGGCCTAGCTTTAATCACTTTGACTACCGCAGAAGATAATTACTTCCTTTGCTCCAATAGACTCTCCAAGTTTGGAGAGGTTTTGTTTAGCAAAGAGTAGTTACTGCAGGCGATTAAAAAAGGGGGAAACAAAATAGATTGGGCTTGATATAATCTGGGCAGTATCTTATGTAGGCATGATAGGTTGGAGGCGTGATGATATGGTAATAATCTTTGGATTGGTGAAATATGTTGCACATCAGAGCCAGTATTAAAATGGCACGGACTGTACTGGAGTGCTCAGATACATATTTTCTGCATTGGGTTGTGCAGAAAGCTTTAGCTATGTGTATATGTACATCTGTGACTGTGTAGTGTGTTTTGGGGATGTGCACTTAAAACATTGCTGTAACTTTTTCCTGATTCTATGTGTAATTGCATAACTATAAATATATTTAAATTATATGCATGTGTGCCTGCATGTGCAAATCAGGGTGTAGGTCTGTGTAAAGCCGTGCACATGCATATATGTGTCTCATATTGGTGTATTCATGGATACAAAGGGTGTGTACGTGTGTGTACATATATATGTTCCTGTGACTTCCTTTGCTTTCTTTTTTTTTTTTTTTAAGCGAACCAATTGACTGTAACTTGTAGCATTAATACGAGAGACTACAGGTCATTAGAGTGCTGCAAATTATGAAATACGGGCTTGGTTTATTGAAGATTGTAAATATCCCCCTAGCTCTGCTCTCTCCCTTTCTGCCTTATATTGCTGGCTGCCATTGTGGGGTAGGCCCCAGCTGCGTGTTTACTTCAACATTCTTTTTATTTAAGTGGACTGTTCTCACTAGAGTGTGATTACTCAGCAATAAACTTTATGGCCGGATTTAACTTCAGTCTTTGAATTTCCAGGACTTGAATGAAAGGGTGAAAGGAACTCTATCTTTCTCTGGGTAACATTAAGGCCTGATCCTTATCCTAAGAGCTGTTACTTTGGCGAGTGATCTTGGGGGGTGCAAACAGACTAGTCAGGGGCAAGGGTAGAATTTGAGAATTGCTATCTATCTATTTATCTAGCTAGCTAGCTATCCAAACCAGCTGTGGGTCTCTCTTTCTCTGCACAGGTTTGGAGTAACATTGATTCAGCAGATTGCATTGTTTTCCTTTATGTGTCATAAAGTCGGGTTTGCAAAAGAATGGGGTGGTTTGATGTGAGAGATGGGCTTTTTTTTATTTCGCTAGTGCTATGCCGTTCAAATATTGTGGTTTAGGCTGGTTTTGCTACTGTGAGCAAAAATGGGAGAAAGGTGCAGGGTTTAAGGAGGGTAACGTTGTTGTATACCTCAGCAAGGTCTGCATATTGCTGGCTGATTCCTATTTTTAATTTATTTGTCTTTAACTTTAAAGAAATGGTAGTATCTAAGGTAGGTTTATCCCAAAGAACTCAGTTTTAAAAACATTTAATATTTAAAGTCAACCCTTGTGGAAGATAAATAGAGTCTGATGCCTTTGTGTCTCTCGATCCTTCCTATCAGCACTAAACAAACACATCTGCATATATTTCATATTAAAAAAATGAGAAAGTCTTTAAAAGAGCATATCCAAATGCACATTTGAAAATCATTTCCTTATAAACAGCTGGAGATTTTATAGTACTCTAGTTGACACATTTTCATCAATAGGAATATCAGAAAGTTATATATGATAGGCGTGTATTATATTATACTACATGCCGTAAAATTTTATAGTTTGAGGCAAGGCATGAAAAACCCTTAAAAGTTTGGTCTTCGTTTATATACGGGTCCTTTTCCAAGAAAAACTCTTTGCTTGTAAACGGGAATTATACTAGACACAAACAGCTCATGATTACTCAGTGTTCAACAACATTGCACTATTTGAATTAACTGGCTAATATACAAGCATGCATGGACACACTAATATTTTAGGATCCTGGATATCATCCTGGATTGTAATTTTTCATTGTCTAGAGTGAAAAGATTTGCTACTATGTATTTTCCACATTTTTGAATGTGGCTTCTGGACCATATCCCACACAAAACAATATACAGAGGTTCAAGAACTATGGAAAAGAAAAATATCCTTAAGTCCAGAAGCATATAAACCCGCCTGTACTGCAAGAAACACTAACAACAAAAGAAAGTTAGCTAGAAATGACAACTTCACCATGTTTCTGGCCCTGCCCTATCCTAAGCATCACAGTTGAAACCATTCAAACCCAGAAATGCATTAAGATTTCCTAATACGCTTTGAAATTTGAAATTCAAACGAGCCCAGACTGCCGAACTCTTTGAAAATAGTCCCAGGTCTGAATAGTTTTCCAAGGGAAAATGTCATGGAGAATTATCGCTAGGAATCAGAAGGGAGATTTTATCTGCACATGTTATTTTTCTGATGTGTTTGGGGGATTAATAAGTGCTAGTTTCTTCTACTTTAAGAAAGGCAAGTTGCATTCCGCAATTTTAAGTACAGTTTACCTAATCCTTTGAAAGAAATACTTGCATATAGTGTCTCATGTATAAGTGTAAGGCAAACTAAAGATTCGGCAGCTCTCTTAATGTGTGGAACCGGTGACTTTGCAAGACATAACTTTCTCTAAACCAGAAGTATAACAATCCAATGGAAAGTCATCCGTAAATTAAAGCTCTGCAGCCTTGTCTAAACCATGCAAATGCCCTAATTTCAGAAAATTACAGGGAAATTATTATTCTGCCATTTCCTTACATTTAATAAGTGTGTATCTGTGGAAGGGTGAAAATAGAGGAGTTTGCAATCTGCTCCATGGGAAATTGAATGGAACTGATCATGAGGGGGGGTTCAGGAGGTTTTGATTTCAAACCCTGAATACGGGAGCAATGCCTCTTCCCTCTCCGTAAATACAGATTTAACGCTTTTAATGCAGATACAAGTAAATCTCCGGACCAAGTTAAGATGTCGTTGGCTTTCTTAGTTCTTTCTCTTTCCTGCCCTCAAAATCTCCCCGATTTGAGGCTAGGGTTACTAGCTAGAGCAGAAAACCACAGTTCCCACAGTCGTCTGGTCATCTTTGAAAATATTATCCCTTTCAAATTAAAGCATCTTCGCTAATGTCTCTCTGGAAGGCAAATACTCATGGACCACCCCAGTCACATGTTCCTGTAGCTACGCGCACAAACAGTACCAAATCTGACACAGAGAGTGTGCAAAATTTGCATGGATTTTGCCTTATAACACGCAAAAGGAATCATTTCTATATCCCCTCCCCCCCAAAAATGTCTTTTCAATAATAATATTTGCTATGAAGGTTATTGGGTAATTATTGCAATTTTGTGGAACAGTCCTTGCTTGAGGTGAAGTCTGTCTCCGGATAATAAATGGCAGCCCGTGCAGTTCACTGCCAGGTTAAGTAAATGCAGAAAAGATAAATCTGCACACCCTAGGAATCACCAGCAGAGCTCGCTTTAGACCAAGTTCACAGTCAACTCGTTTGCCTAGACAAGGCTTCGCAAACAATTAGAGTTGTTTCTTTATGTTTAAATCAAGGAGAAATGAGTAAAACCCTTCAGCAGAGAGCTGCAGCTTTTCCCCCAACGCTCGTCGCTCCATTCTTTCCAACCTCAAGCCCAGAACTTACCCAGCGTTTCACCTGCAATTGTAACCATATAGCGCCTTTGAGTAACAGGCTTCCCTCCAACGCTGCCGAAAGGCTGTGCAAACTGATCTAACGGCATTTTACAAAGCTGCGAGATTAAGCAAAAGAAAAAAATAATTAAAAATGCAAAAGTATCCGATTTCTCAAGAGCAAGAAGAAGAAGGGGAAAAAAGCGCCCTTAGAAAGCTGGGGGAAATGGCAGAAGTATTGAAACAAACAGTGCGAGTCTCTTACTCCTAAAAGAAGCTGCATAGCTTTTGTATATCTTTGTGGTTAAGGGCGTTACAACTGCAGGTCAAAAAGTTGAGGGTCAAAAGTTTACGTTTTGCACCACTCTTAGTCATTCGCCCAGACAGAGTTTGATGTCAATGTTATAGCCGAGATCTTGACTATCAGCACAAAAGATAAAATAGCTTTGAGTTACGTGTGTATCACAGTATGGACTCCAGGTGAACCCTACTGGCTGAATGACCTCAATTACCGAGGAAAGGATAGAAAATTCCTCTTTTCAAGAGTAATACACGTTGTATTTCATCTTGAATTATCAGCCACGTTTGTGTCTGAATATCTCGTGTTCAGCCGCGGCAGGTAAACACGCGTGTTACCCGCACAGAAGCCACTGATGCTGCGTCCTCCAAAAGTCAGGTAGCAAAATCCCTCACCCTTGTTTATTATATAATAACCTGCTCTAAGCGGTTTAATGTTAAGCCTTCTCACTTTGCAAAATGGCAGGAAGATAAGATAGCAGCGAAGCTATTAACGCCTGTATTGATCCTAGCCGCGTCTTTGTTTTTGCTCTCATTTCTGCAGCAACCGCTAAACTGTGCTTAAACAGGACATGCCGGAGATAATACGGGCTATATGTTTGGTCCGAAGGAGCTCGTTTAAAATGCGGAGCGGTGGAGCCGTATTACGATACCCATGGAAAATATTACGGAGAAGCTGGCGTCCTGCGCCTCTCCGTGATTTGGAGGGTTCTCACAGCCCTCTGGAATTACCCGAGGCGGCAATTCACAGCGAAACTGGGATTAGGACGCGTTGTTTTCCCTCTCACCACCCACCCCTCTTCACCCCTCCAAGAAAAAGTTTAGTGGAATTTCTTAGCGCAGAGAGATTCCCGCATTGCTGGGATTTTTTGTTCCCAGTGCCGCCTCTGAGTAAAAGCTTTAGCTCCTTGGTTAGACGTGTCTGCAGGGAGAACTAACCAATACTGGTGGAGCCACTTCATTCTGGAGGACATGGTCCCAGACGGGACCAGCTTTAAATTTTAAGGCTGAGGGGTCTGTGGAAAAGGGAAAGGATATTCCTAAATAGCCATATTCAGACCTGAAAGGTGTGGAGGAGGGGACAGTGCGACAAGAAAATCCGAGAAAGAGCGCACCTCACCCCCAACGACGCATTGCTGCCTTTCCACCCCCAAGACAGCAGCCTACACCGGCCTCTGTGTAACTGGTATGCGTGAATTATTTGCCAGAGACACAGCTGGATCGTGGCAGGCGAGCGCTGTATCTTGGGAACAAGTACGCGAGAGGTTAGATATCAGATTAGCCAAACTGATTATCGGAGATTGTGCCTAAAGTACCTGCTGAAGCCTGGAAAGTGTGTAATGCAAGTGTTTGCTCGGCGTGTAGACGCTGTTCACAAGTTGTTGCTGCTGCTCACTTGTAGCGAGCCCTGGTACTGCAGGTTTAGGGAGCCTGCCCACTCTGGAGATAGTATATAACCTTTCACATCCAGACTATTTATTTGGTGTAAGAGCGAAGCCTGATAACAAGCTAAAAACCGTAGCCAAATATCTATTTTGTTAGAGAATAGCAGGCGGATTGTTTCCAAGAATAACAATGCGTCTTTGATATACCCAGAATGAAAGCTGTTACTATAACCGGCTTACTCAAGAGTAGGTGACAGAAATCCATTTACTTCCTCACTAAAACAATTAGTGGTCCGGATTCCGTATTTTAAATCTGGTTTAGAATAAAAATATCAATGGGAATAATTTCAAAGCAGTTGAAACCGCGACTTACATACATATTGACTCTTTTCAGTTATTGTTTAAATTGTTCCCCCTCCCCAAGAAAAAGAAAAAAAAAAAAGAAAAAAAAAAGGCAACAGGCTAGAACAGAACAGTTAATAATTTGAGACTAACTCTTTCTGTTCTTTCCCTCTCTGCATTCAGTATGCTGCTCTCTGGCTTGGAAGGTCTGCTCAAAAGACCATTCATTTAAAATCCGAGCACAAATCACATTTTACGTGTGTTTTTTTAAGCGCACCAGGACAGAGTGAGCAAATCCCGCCAACTATCCTGTTGTTAAGAGGAGTCCCAGAGCCAGGGAAACCGCCGCTTTTACCAAATGCTCAACTTGGGGCAAAAATGCCAACATTGCCCCGGCAGCGCCCATCGGAAAGGACGCTCTCGTCCGCGGAGGCAGGAGCAGCCTCAGGGCTGTATCATTCCCAGGAACAAAGAAAGGAATACAGTCGATACATTCCATAACGTTTACATTTTCCCTCGATTTTTTTCTTATTTTTCCCTTAGAAGTAGTGACCTGGGCAGAGCACCCTGCTATCTAAAAGACACTGTTATAGACCTTTTAGAAAAACTAAGTCCAAGGCCGAGGTGAACTTCAGGTCACCGCGTCTAACAAATATGAAAATGTCGCCTGGTGAAGGGCACGCCTTGTTATTTAACAAAGACTGTCAATGTGTAAGATTAATAAGAAACAAAATGCACACGGTGTCACTTTTCGGTCACTTTGAAACTTGGGACAGCCTCGCATTCAAGAGGGGAAAGCTGGGACTAAATATATTCAAAATGGTTCAAATCAAAGTCAAGCCAGGCTGCTAGTGCGATTCTTCCTCCTCCTACCACTCTCGGTGGAGGATGCCCGCCACGGCGAGAGGTTGACTTAACTTCCTATTATTATTATTATTATTTTTATTATTACTACTATTATTATTATTGCTGTTGTTATTATTCTTTTCTCTTTCGTGGTAATTATGTTTTAGCTGCATATGTGGAGGGTAGCAGGAGTGCTTGTTTGTTTCACCAGAAAAAAGAGGGATCCCTTTTCCCCCCTCTTTCGGTATGTATTGAGTTGCCTCTTCCTGGTGCATGAAAATTTACTCTCTCCCTCTCAACTTAATTCCAGTGCTGTCCTCATCCCATTCTCGGCCAGCCTCGGCCAGAAAAACTCTTGCTTCTTTATTAATTGATTGAAGTTTCCTTCTCCAGCGAAATCAAGCCTCTAGTCCTTCTGGAAAAATAAGGGAGCTGGCCTATTTTATCCTATCCTTTTCTTTCTTTGAGAACTTAGGGTGATGGTACAAGTTTGTTAAAGGGAAGTACTGGGGGAAAAAAAGGGTTTGAGATTGTTTATTACAGCCATAAATCTTGCAGTAAAATGTCGAAATGGCCGTGTGCAAGATAACACTTGGTGGTCTTGGCTGGGTTCTTGTTTATGATAACAAAACCACAAAGACACGGAACAGGCCTTTTGGAGGTCCTGCCTCAGCACATCTTCGCGGACTAGTAGAACGACACGAAAAAACCAGACTTGAGCTGAGCAGCTCAGGTCACCTTGCAGATTTACACTCGTATACAAAATCGAGTCCTTCTCTCTGTAACCAAGCGCCAGAGCCCTACCGTAGAAAGAGGCACGGTGGAACTTGGAGATCTAATCACAGTAAATAATATGAAGCAGAGCCCGGTCAACTCTCCCAATATAGCGCTGAGCTTACAAACCGGGACGACACTTTTCGTTGTGTTTTACTGTGGTGTGGGAGCGCAGCAACCCGCTGTAGTGCTCCGGCCATAGCGCCTCAGGACTTATGCTGAGGATAATATTTACGATACCCCAGTGTAATTCATCTGGTGCTAGCCGGCAGGTATTTGTATGCATGCATCTCTATGTGTGCATGTATCTCTTTACACCGGGAAAATGGTATAGTGGTGGACTTTGGCAATCTTTTATTTTTTACAGTCATGTAGATGGGACCTTTTTTCTTTTAGGAAATGGGTTGCTGTTGTTTTCTTGTTGTTGTTGTTTTGAATGTAAATAAAACAATCTCCCCTTTTCTGTCAAATGTCTGCTATTGAAGAGTTGCGGCTGTCTCTATGTGTAACCGCGTGTGTGTAACCGCATTTCCTCTCCACGCAGAGCAAATAGAGAAACTTATCTATTACGCCAGTTAGAGTTTCATAGATGTGCTGTTGAAAATGAGTAAGTAAATGTGTTTTAACTCTCTTTACAAATTAGACATTTGATAGTAGGAGGAAATGAGTGATTGTTTAGATAAGTATCCCAGTATACCCAAGTGCTAGAAATGTTCTAGCGTATTACAAGCCGCATGCAATGTGCATGCCTGTGTGTCTGTGGATAAAATATAAATCTATACGATGTGCGTCTTGTTAGATAGAATATATATTCAAATAGAATTTTATTGCATGTATCCATTATCTATAAAACTGCAAACGACAATAATCTGAATTTAAACCTGGGTAACTGTTAATGTAATATCTTTAGGAGGGCAAGATCTAAACCGTATCATATTTACTCCTGATATATTAGAAGTATTTCCCCGTACCAGCAGATGAGATTAGCCACTCTGCAATTATATTCTCAAAGGGTGCGGTAAATATTTCTATGTGTTTATATGCTTTCCTGTAAAGATGAAAAAAATAATCCGAGAAGTTCGCACCTACTTCAAATGTGGCAGACTAGCTGACGTTCAATACGTTTCTTTTCCGCCTTAGAATAAGAGCGTAATTAGTTTAACCATCAAATTTCAATTACCTAAGGTCAGGGCGGTTGCCTCGTTTCCCCCTGAGCTGCAAATACCGTTAACAGTCTCAGTTTTAGCAACGTAGAAGTGCCCGAGTGCCCTCTCCCTCCTACACCAGGGTTTGCGAGTTACTTCTGCGAAGGCGCTAGCCATTTCTCATGGAAGTGAAAATTAAGAAATAAACCCAACACGAGGCATACCAAAGGACTTAAATTCGTAGTTCAGAAAGCTCGCCTCTGCGGGGAGGGATGCTCGCAGTGAGCCCTGTAATCGCCGGTAGGAAGTGTTTGATACCGTCGTGTTCGTTTTCCCCTCTCCCTTCCCGCTCTGTTCCCCCTTATTTTCAGGCTTGCTCTGTGCTTCACACCCCACAAGCCCCTCGAAGACTCTCCTCGGCCTCTGCGCGACCTTCGTTCTAACTTTTGCATCTATTCCTCCAATTAGCACAGCTTCAAAGGCGCAAAGGGCTGTCCATGGAGCTCGCGGCTGCCCGCGGTCCGCAGCGGCGGGGCGCTGGGGACAGACCCCGGAGGGCGGCCGGTGGCCTGCG
>WEIT01001677.1:52709-67168 GCA_013389985.1 Dryoscopus gambensis | reverse complement strand
ACTGTGATGTGGGAATTCTCTTAAGAGTGAAATATTCTTAAGACAGAATAGTTACATCCAGTACTCATGTAGTGGAATTACAGCCTTGGTGTCAATATAAGCTACTTTTTATCCACAGGTGCTCTCACTGCAGAGTTGACTGTGGTTACGACCCAAAGATTTCTTTGAGCATTAGCTTTGTCGTTATACAAATACTCATGAATATGATGCTGCATCTAGCAGGAATAAGCTGGCCGTTTGGAAACAAATTAGCTGCTCAGGCTGCACAGTTGGAACAGTTTTCCAGCACTAACACAATCATGCAACATACCTCAAGTGAAATTCTGCAGGGTACTTTCTTCATGTCCCTCTTTACTGGATTCAGCACTCCTGATGTGGTCTCACCAGAGCTGGTTAGAGGGGAAGGATCTCTTCCCTCAGACTGCTGGAGATGCTGTTCCTATTGCAGCCCAGGAGGCTGCATTCTTTGCTGCAAGGATGCACTGTGGGCTTATAATCAAAAAATGTTGAACATGCAAAAGGTTGAAATCTTTACTAAACAAATTCATTGCAAATTTTAAAGCCACTTGTTTTGCTGAAGAAGAAAGTGATGTTCTCAGAAGTTTTACCAGTATCATGTAGATTTCAAGAGCATTAATGTGTGATCTTTTTGCAGCGTAACTATTCATGCCTTAGTTTGGCTTCTTCAGTGGTTATCTATCTAACAATCCAGCCCTGGCATGATCAGGAAATCTTCTATACTAATGTGCATAAAAGAAGAGGAGGAACACTCCTGGTTCTCCATGTTGCAGTTGCTTGCAAAAAAACTAAACCAAAGAAAGGCTACATCTGCTCTTTATCTGTCACTACATGGTGCTTCTTCTTTGTTCTTCTCAGAGATGAGGCCTTGGAAGTAAGCATGCTCCTGTGTGTTCAAGGTTCAGAGCCATTTAGCATTAAGTCATTTAGAGCCAGATTTTAATATTATTTACATGCCAGCCTGAGTTTTTAATACCTAACTAGTGTTAAACAACTGTGGGGTTTTTTTTGTCTGTTTTGTTTTTCCCTCATAAACCTCAGTTTTCCATCTGTAAAATTCAGTCAACTCTATGTCCTTACTAAAGGAGAGCAAATCAGAAACTTGAAAAGCAACTTTGAACAACATAGAGAATCCACTTTTTGGACTCCATCTCGTTCTGAAACAAAAACTTTGTCAAATACTACTTCACTCTAGTGCCAGGATTTAATCTAATTACTTAAAATCTCTGTTGGATTTTACAGACTTTCGTAATTAAAACTGTTCAAGTTTTCCCTCAGGATGAACTGAATAGAATCTTTAGGGTTTCATCCATTATTTTTTATTGATATTCCTTAAATCCCTTGAGGGTACTTTGCTCTTAAGTGCATGTGTCTTTTCATACATGAATACCACAGAAGGGCTTATCTTTAATTATATTTTTATTACTATGTGTATTTTACAGTTTTTAATATTTAATACACCTAATTAGTTTGCAGAATTTTAAACTTTTAACCCATTTTAAC
This sequence comes from Dryoscopus gambensis, assembly GCA_013389985.1. Classification (NCBI taxonomy): domain Eukaryota; kingdom Metazoa; phylum Chordata; class Aves; order Passeriformes; family Malaconotidae; genus Dryoscopus; species Dryoscopus gambensis. Next base: position 65,647 of record WEIT01001677.1, on the reverse strand, counting down.
TAGTCACTCTATGTGATAAAGACAGGACTTTATTAGGAAGGAATTAAACTCATCCTTCCCCTACTAATTTTCATTGGGAGGATAACTCTTCAGCTCTGGAAAGTCAGGCCCTTTGGGCCTTCTCTCAGATTATATGGAGTCCACACTTTATAGAGCCCTGAAACTGGAATTCGAAGTGCTAACCCTGCAGCAATTAAAGAGAAGTCAATCTATCCCACATGCTGTGGTCTATATTAAATATTTATCTTTCTGATTTTGGTTCTTTAAAATTTGTGTGTGTGTTTGATTTGACTGATACTTACATTGCTTTTCAGAGTGATCTTTGTAAGAAATATGAGCAAAAATTTTTCATTATTGTAATTTCCATCTATTAAGAATCCTCCTAGCTCATTTTCCTCCATCTCTTCCCATTGCACTACCTCCTGTTCAGTTTGACATTTTTAGAGTATTTTACATCTACTTTTCTTGTTGAGGACCAATGAATATCCTCACTCTGTGCTGCCTCTGCGCTCCACTGTGCTGAACTAACAATTTTTGAGGGACATTCTCCCATCAGTGCAAATTTCTATAACATCATGGCCCTTTTTCACTATGTTTGCTAGGATTGATGGTATATTTTGAAAGAAAGTTACTTCTTTGTGCTGTTATTGATATTGGGTTTTTTTGATTCTTGAAAACTTTGGAAGAAATAAATGTTAACCTGGTCATGATATTAAATAATTCTTCTTATGGTCACACTGTTATTTTTCAATTTTCATTACACTAAGTAAACTGAAATTCTAACATTGCTGAGTTTTGTATGTCTCTTTCAGGGCAAAATAATTAATTAAAAGGACTTTGCTTCGCCTTAGGCTATTTTGCCTAGGGAATTTATTGTTGCACAATTCCTGACACTGAGCTATCATTCTGTTCAGTACTCCAAACCTGAGTATGTTTTTGGCAATTGGAACAAAAAGACTAAGAGAGTCATGCATTTTTTAATGTGTCTATCCCTGTTAGTATACAAGTAGCAATCCCACAAGATATTTGCTGCTCCCTTGCTAATTGTTTTACAGAAGATAGTGCCATACATGCAAGGCAAAATCCATTTTTTAATTTCCCATGGTCCTTAATCTTTCTCTTTTTCTCATGATATTGTGTTGTAGAGCTCTTTAAGCATCCAGGTATTGTAAAAATGCTTTAAGACTTGCTCATTTGCCTTAGCTGTTCTTTCTTTGTGCCACAGTCTGCAATTTTCCATTTACAAGTGCAATCAAACTGGTAGACATTAATCGCATAATTATCAGATCTCATTTCTATGAGATCTCAAATCTTCCCAGTTTATACCTGAGATTTTTTAAAAATGTGATAGACCATATCTATTTTATTCTCCATCTAGATAAATATATTAGCCATATAACGTTTTCTGTGTATGTCTAAATTAGATGACAACAAGACTGAGTTAGCCTAGAACTACAGGGTATTAAGCAAGGAAATATGAACTCATTAAATAGTTCAGTAGAGAAAACCTCACAAGTAGTTATCACAGCCTTGTTAAGTTCAGAGTGTGGCAAAGGCTTATAAATTAAAGGTTCATTTTTTTTTTCTGAAGGGCTGAAAATCCTAAATGAAACATAGCTCCAGTAAAACTGAGGACAATTTGTTTTCACTACAAGTCATAAGGCCATAGAATATTTTGGGTTGGAAGGGACTTTAAAGGTCATCTAGCTCCAACCCCCCTGCCATGGGCAGGGACATCTTCCACTAGACCAGGCTGCTCAGAGCCCAGGTGAGGCTGACCAGCCTGTAGTTCTCCAGGTCTTCTTTTATTTCATATATAAAAAGAGGAGTTATATCATTGTCATAATTTTCTAATGGAACTGAACTCTAACAGAAAACCCTTGTTTTCTTCTTAGATTGTAAAACCAGGGCCTTATTGTCATTTACACTTGAATGCCTTTGTAACACTCTAGTGGTCTAATAGCAATCTAAAGGACTTTGAGTATGGATAGGAAGAAAGGCTTCTGGAGACTATAAAGAATATTAATACTCTATAATGCATCACCAAACAATTAGAATTTTTTTTTCAGAATGTGGTCTATTAAAGTAGCTTTACTGAAAACAATAACACATTTCAGAGCAATGAAAAGTTGAGTCAGAGTAAGTATGCCTTCACTGTACCTAAATAGAGAGAATGTAAGTAAAATCAAGAATATTTGGAAAATTCTCCAGTTTCATCTTTGAAAAGACAGTAGAACATTTACACTTTTAAAAAAGCTACAAAATCTCCTTTTTTAGGCTGTTTGAGAGAGGGAAGCAAACCAAAGTACTGATTGATAAATGAGTTAAAAATAAAAATGTTTTCTATTAAAAAGTATTTTACATCCAAGGGCTTAGATATTTTCATAATCTGACTCTCCTGTTTCTGCTGTCACAAAATGGCATCAGAGCTCTCTAGTTCTGCAAGACTGAATATTGCTCAGTGTCAGCATCAGGCCAGGGTTATTTTCCGAGAGAAATTTTGTATTTGGGGGAAAGTGGAAAGCATTTTTGTGGCATGCTGATGTTTGAAAAACAATGGTTGTTTAGAATTGCTTAGAGGAGTGGAAAGACAGAAGTAGTCAGAGAAAATGGATTTCTTGGCAGAAGACAGGCAAAGTGGTCAAAGTCATGTGCTAAGTGCAGTTTGTGACATGGCTTTTTGATTTGCTCTGTACCTAGCACACCTAGGATTTGATTAATGTCCAGCAATATGGAGCTGTCTCTGTAGGCTGACCGATTTCAAAATGTACATTTTAAATGTTAATTGCCATAGCCAGCAGCCAGATGTTAAATTCCTGCAACATTATTAGCGTGTCTAGAAAAATGTCAAACTTTTTGGCTAACAAAAAATTTGAATTCTCAATAAAGTTAATTTGCGGAATGTTTTTTCAACATGTTTTTCTGACTTGCACGATGAAAAGCTGTGGGTTTTGAAATGACTAATATACAAGATGGCTCTAGTTTAAACAACACTGGAAGTTCCAGCCTGCCTGATTCTTGCTGGGGCTTCAGTGAATGATCTTATTGGAAATAGATTAGTTACATAAACGTACAGTTGGAGATAGGAGTAATAATACTAAGTGCAACCAGATTGCTGAAGTAAAAATCCAACCACAATTGCATCAGAACAGCACTGGAAAAGTGTCGTTTGTTTTTCACTTACAAGTACAAGCAAATCCTCAACTGTTTCAGAAAAATTACTGAGCTTTCAAACCAGAAGGATAGTCAATAAAGTGAGACACTTGAGGCACTTTGCTCTCTATTACAATGTTCAGATGGCTTCTTCAGTTAGATAACTGGAATGGTGTTTTGTGTGAAGAGCACAATTGATTAAGAAGGGCTTTGGTTTGTTGTTTAATAGCAAATATGAAAAAAGAAATCACATGCAAAATTTGAAAGTATCAGAATTTTTTGGGGGTGTGATTTTTTATAACAGAACCATGTCTGCTTATGTTTTCATGTGTAAAATGTGTAGGACTTTGAAGGAAAAAAAGAGCATTTTTTATTTTTCATAGTTTAAATTTGATTGAATCTCAGAGTCAAAATGGAACTCAGGAAATGTGATGATACCTTGGTAGAAGCAAGATTAAGTTTCACTTAAAACAAAAGTAAAAACTGAAACCCCCTTATTTTTCAGATTGCTCTGCTATGGTAACCAGCATCTGCTATATCACAGTAGACGGATCTATCCATCTTGCTAACTTGCAAAAAACTTAGCTTTGTCAACTTTTCCTGTCCCATTTCCATATAATTACTGTGCTCAATGAAACATGATACTGCTATGGAGAATCAGACTATCATTATCTTGCTTCTCTGATTATCTAGGTTTTCTCACTAGGTGATAGACAGAAACAGGCATTGTGCAGCACACAGGGAGAAAGAAGCAAATAATACAATATGAACACTGTAGTGAAGCAAAGTGGTGCTCTGGCTCTTGTATCCCCAGGGGTTGCCTTGGGTCTGAGTCTGTTCAGAACTAAGGAAATAGAAGTGTGGCTCTGCAGAAACCATGAGGTTTTAGACCATCTATGCAGACCTGCTAACACTTCGGTATTACTTTGCTTTAATTTGATTCACATGCTTCTCTTTAATTTGATTTTATAGAATCATGGAGTCATGAAATTGTTAAGGTTGGAAAAGACCTTTAAGAGCATCAAGTCCAACCATCAGCCTAGCACCACCACCCTGGTCACCATTAAACTATGTCCTCAAGTGTCATATCACCACCTCACTACAATCTCCTTTCAGATAGTTGTAGATAAAGTCTCCGCCGAGCCTCCTTTTCTCCAGGCTGAACTATGTTGCGGTGCGATATCTGCACCCTTCCTGGGGACAGCTTAGTCCGCGGAAATAATCAGGAAAGACTCATCTTGTGGATGTTTCAGCAGATCTTTAATGGAACTAATCCCGCTCCCTCAGCCCCTCCTCATCACTCTTGCGCTCCCAAACGTTCATCAGCTCTGTTGTCCTTCTCTGTACATGCAACAGCACCTCAATGTCCTTCTTGTAGTGAGAGGCCCAAAACTGAACACAGGACTCGAGGTGTGGCTTCACCAGTGCTGAGTACAGGCGGACAATCCCTGCCCTGGTCCTGCAGGCCACACTTCTCCTGATACAGGCCAGGATGCCATTGGCCTTCCTGGCCACCTGGGCACACACTGGGTTCTGTTCAGCCGGCTGTTGACCAGCCCCCCCAGATCCTTTTCCACTGGGCAGGTTCCCAGCCACTCTGTCCCCAGCCTGCAGCACTGCATGGAATTATTGTGACACAAAGGCAGGACTCAGAACTTTGCCTTTTTCGAAGCACAGCTTTTGTAGCTGTCTTCTTCCAGGAAGTCACTAGTGGTATTTTTCATGTCTTTTGAGTTAAGCCACACATTAATTAATGGACCACTGCCACTCACTTTTCAACATTCTGACCGGGGAAGGGACTGGAACCAAATTTAGTTACTACACAAAAAAGGACGGTGCTAATATTTCTCAGCCCTTGGTATTTATAAGCATATTTCCTTAAATTTTGCTAAATATTGTTGCACTGCATGTAGCAGTGGCCGCAGCACCCACACCAATGAATTCTTGGTGGACGGGCACCCAGGGCACTGGAATCTAACATTTGTCATGGTGAGTTCCCATGTTCCCCTGGGAACTGCATTTTGCATGTTGTTTTGTTAGAGGTTCAAGATGCCCCCACCCAGTTTTATGTATGCCCTTATGTTTATGCGTATCCCCTATGGAATATGTATAATCTCTGGAAAATTCTGTTACATTTGGTTCTTCATTTGTTCATTCAAATAGAACCCTCCCCTGAGTTTGTCCCATTGGATGTTTCCCCCTGTCACCTCACAATTTGCAGAACTCCATTGGTTGAAATCCTTTATCCTGCCCCTTTTCACTCCCATACAAAAATGGCTTCATCCCCTCCCCCCTGCCATTGGTCTCTTCTGGTTTGTACTTTGTTTGCATGTTTCACTTCTCATTAAAGTTTGGAGCTGCAGAGAGCCTGTCTCTGATCCTTTGCCTTTACCAGCGCTACTTTTACATCGGTCTGCAGTTCGCTCCTTCCGTGGGAGCCAGCACCAGCTCTGTTATTTTGTGTCAGATCTGCATCAGTTTCTGCTGCAACAAGGTCCGGCCCCAGGACACCTTCGGCTGTAGATGCCACTGCAGACCCCGGGCAATCTGCTACCAGGGTCAAAGTATCAGCTTGGATCAATCCCTATTTGTCTTTTGAAGGCTTTGGAATTATAGTGAAGTCAGTATTTCTACTTCTAGGGTTATTTAAACTAGTTCTTTCTAAAGCAGATTTGGGAACCTGAAAGATTCTCTTTTACATCACTGCAAATTAATATATATCTTTGCTTTGATGGCACCTGTAACTGCCCAGAACAACAAATTTACAAACCAAGCAAATACACTTAAAATGATGCAATCCCACATAGCTGCCTTCAGAAGCAAATTGATTTTTTGTAAGTGAAACTGTTCTCAGGGACTTAATTGCTTTATGGCTCCTTGGAAAATGATACATGACATGGAGAATGCAAAAAACTCTTACAAGTGAAATTCGCCTGGATTTGATCTGAAGTGGAAAGGAGGTACAAGTAGAACAGGCTGAAAAGACAGACTTGTTTATGAAGTTTGCTCCTGCGTTTTTATATATTCTACAAGGCAGATCTGACATACAGCTTTGAATAAGAGTGTTTTCAAGATACTTTTTTCTTAAAACTTAGCAAAAGAAAGCAGTAAAAAACTAAAGAGATTGCTGACAAATTAAGACCAAATATATCCTATGCATGTATTATATGTAATCTTGACTGCAAGTCAAGCTTGTTTAGATTTGTTTCTTTATAACATTTGGAAAAACAAAAGATAAAAGGCTTTCTAAGGCAAAATACTCATTTTCACAGGAAAATTAAAGTATCTTTTCCTGAATTTTTTTTTTATTTCCACATGCACATGCACAGAAATCTGACCATCCCGCAGATGTATATTGAAATAGAAAAAGAAATTTAGTTTTGCATTAAAAGCCCCAGCAGCAATCAGTTTCCTTTTTCTTGCTTGTTCCCTATCAGACTTGTTCATCGACACTTCATATTTTCAAAGGCATTTGGTGATCCCTTGACATTTTTTTAAAATGCAAAATTCTATTTTGGTGCAATTCTGAGGGAGGGGTTTGCTGAAGATTTAGACTTCTTTAAGGGGATTTTGGAAATTCTAGGAATGCAAACATCCTCTCATCACAAAAGCCATCCACTATTCCAGGACTTTTCCTCTTTTCCTTTCACCTTTTACTTTCTGAGGCTGAGGTACAGAAGTCATGTAACATTTGAAAAGCAGCTACATTTTACTGCTTTGCAGTTTTTTCATTTCAGTCTCATTTTCAGCATTGTCTTGTTGCAGGTTTCCCAGGTAAATCCAAGTCTCTGTTCTGGGCCCAGCCCTTGCCTGGTCACTACTATCTGATCTGGTTGTCATATACTGCCTCCCCTGAAACACCCAGCTAAGTTTAATCTCACTTCTAAATTCTTGCCCAGGGTTTCTCACCCCATTTTAATGTTGATCTCTCTTGCCAGTTTGCCTTTGGAAGCCATTCAGAGACTAGCCACCTTTGCAGTGTCAGGTCCCGCAGGGTTGAATGTGTCCAGAGCACTGAGAGGAGAGTGCTGTACTGGGGAGTGTGTCTGCTCAGCTATGCATTCCAACTCAGGAAATAGGAACTATGCATTTTTATTTTGCCTTGGGAGAAGTTGTCTAATTCTAGTCAAAGTCATAATAAAAGGATCTCCTAAAAGAAACCATGAGAAATGAGAGAGTTTCAGTTCCCTGGCTCTGTCTTTCTGTGACCTCTCAGGCAACGTGGTTCAGCCACGCTTCTCCCGGGTCTGGTGAGGAAGGGGAGGGCATGAAATGCCTCCTGCCTCTCACGGCTGCCAGACATGGTGTAGTGGAGCAACTGCTGCAGTAGGAGAAGCTGGAATGGGAAGCCATTCCTGTGCATAGGTCTCAATTCCCTGGCTGGTCTCCCCTGTAGCCGCCTTTGCTGTGTGCAGCCTGCGAGAAGTGCTGAGGAATGCTCTCCGAGGGCCTGTGCAGGGGATACAGGTCTGTGAGGACCATGGCCAAGCTGGTGACCTGACTTTTCCTGTCATGGTAGACACATCTACCTCAGCTTGTTCTGCTGTCTGCATGCCAAGCCAGCCACTCAGCCAGAATCCTTGCCACTCATTTGTCTCCTAAGTCGGGAACAGAGGAATCATGTCAGCTCACCAGAGAGATGTGTGGTTTGGGCAGGAGAGGCCAGAGCACCTCATGCTCACCCCATTCTCCGTGAGCCTGGTCCATTCTCCTTCCCATCCTCTCTCCTCTCTGCTCAAGCCTGTGCTGCCCCTCTGCTCACCAGACCCTTGAGCTGGTGGCAGAACCAGAGCACTGGTGCCATCAGACAGATGCTGCAGATGACAGCCTTTCTGCAGATCTAGTTAAGTGGTGTTTTAAATAAAATGGAAATTCTGACTCCTTTACACTGGTAATTTTCAAACCATAGAGGCTTCTGAATTTTTTACAATGCAGAGGAGAAAACTTCAAAGTCCTAAGAGAAAGCAGGGGTCAGATAATAACTGCAGGGAAGGGGAGAACAATTCCCTGATGAGGAAATCAGAACAAATTAATTAACTGCTATTTTCATTTCTCACAGTTTGGGGATGATGATACCAGAACTTCAAGAATTATCAGTGTACAAGCACTTTAGGAGGTGTGTCAAAGGAGAAGGAAGTTTCAAGTGTGTGCTTTTATCAATCATGCAACTTTGAGATGTTTTACTCAGTGTTTCTGTCACTTCCAGGCCTCTCAGTCATGTGTGCATGCTTGGCTTTCTGAGTGATACAGGTCAAGGGCAAAGTGCCATGCAACAGTTTTAAATTTAGTGATTCCCAAAACACAGTTGTGTTGATGAGGTAACCAGCATAATGATGTGCTTTGTCATTTTATAGAGTAATTTTTTAAAGATTAAAAACTTTTAAAATTTGGAAGACACAATAAGGCATGAAAGTTTGGCAAGAATTTCACAGATCCATCAGGAAGGCAATGAGACAAATTGATTCTGTTTCCAAGGGCTTTTTGTTTTGTTTTGTTTTTTATTTTCAAGCGCTGCTCAAATATGCCAGATTGACAACTTTTTGGAAACTGAAGTTCTTTATTATTGAACATATATTGAACCATTCAAGACCCAAAAATATAGTTCACTTTTTCTTTATTGAACTGTACTGCAGTTTAAGAAACTGCCCTCAGTTTGACAAGCTTTAGGCGTTGACCTGTGGGGCATTAAATGAATAAATAAACTATTGCTAAGGTTACCAAACACTGTACTTGAGTAAACAGATGCTTCCAAGAGCCATAACTCACATACACTTTAAAAGAAGCAGTATTGCTCAAATCATGTGAGTACTTGATAACCTCAGATTCCTGTTTCAAGTTAAGTGCTGTGGTGGACAACTTTCTGAATTGCATATTTTTTGCCTATTAATGTTTTATTAAGGAATTAAAGTCTGGAAAACGGATCTGTTTGAGATCAACATATTGCCCAATACCTACACAGAGAAACAACATAAATCACAAAATACATTATTTTCTCAAAGGAGGCCTTGGCATATACAGACATCCAGCTTCTTTTGGGATGAATCAGACATAAAAGCTGAACTGCTCACTTTGATAGTGACTCATTTTCATACACTTCTTTCTTAGACCCTGCTCAAGAAACAAACAAATTCATCAGCACAAATATGCCCCATCTCCACTGCTTGTTTCAATTGCTGTTGGTTCATATCATGTCATGTCTTGTGTGATGGGGGGACCTAGTGCCTGAAAATGGACATAAAGCCATGTGTAGTGTGAATGGAATGAAACCTTGTCTCCTTTAAATTCATGCACCAGAGTGTAAAACATTTCTTATTGTATGAAAACTTCGAGGAAATACTGACCTGCCTTGGTAAAAGGAGCATCAGCAGCCCTGTGGAAATGAACACAGATTGTTTTGACTGTTTCAGTTGAAAGGCATTTTGGTATCTGAAGCAATCTACATTGTGTGGCCAGATGTAATTTGATTTTTATTCCCCTTAATTGTCAGGAAAAATGGGGAAAGATAATATCATTAGATCACCAACAAAACCTCAGGCTCATAGTACTTTCTGATGCTGAGATTGATAGTTCATAGATTGTATCTATTAGGATATTACTATAGTCCAAAAAATAAGAGACTAAGTTAGATATCCAGTCACCTTTTAAATGCTTTCTAAACCAGCCTGGTGTCTGTGAATATGCCATTTTTTTCTATCTGGTGTAAGCAGCTTGAGTGGACAACCTGGTTATAAATAACTATTTGCATTTGCCATTTTTTCATTCTCTGATCATCTCATTTTTGTGTGTTTATTTAACAAATATGTAGGCAACATCTGGAAAGGCTTGGACACTTGCAGTATCTCACCTCCAAGGTAATTATTTTTTTTTTGAGAGCTGTCAGAAACAGTAGAATTTCCAGTAGTTTCATGTATTTTAGAAAATCCTTAAAAAGAGTATGTTTTTTAAGCTGAGTAAGGCTCAGCATTGTTTGTATTTCTCAGATACCTTTCACTGAAACGATTCCAGGCCATCTCCATGTGCAGAGCCTTACATGATGTTGCAAACTGCACTGTTGTGGGATACATAAGTTATATGTAAGAGTCATTTAATATCATTTTATGCTTATAAATCTAGACGTATATCTTGTGTAGTATTATCACATTTATTCCTTTCTGTTCTCATTGTAAGCTACCAGCTATTTATCCTTTCAGTGTTTCCCTGTGGAAAAGAATGATTTACTCTAAACCCATCTATTCTGTCATATGAAATGACTGACCATAGCAGAGGATGGAGGAAGAGCTGCTGAAGAAGATGGGAGGGGACAGGGACCCTGGGGTCGCTGATTTCTATGCCAAAGGATTACAGCACGATTTTCTACTTCAAATAAGATGCCTTAAACAACAGTTTTGGATCATGCTTACTCCATGATTGGATTGTATCCCTTTTGTTGTGCAATATGCAAATTTCCACATAGTGACAATACCTGCCAGAAATAAATGTCTAATTATGAGGCCTTAAATTTTAGGTAACTGGTAAAATGAAACGCTCCAAAGAATTTCTGGCAAGACTTGCTCATATATTTGGGTAGTCTAATGAAAATCTGTTAAGTCTAAATTTTATTCATTCTGCTACCAGGATACAAGGCTACAAGGAAGACACTATAACTTGCAAGAGGGGAGGGGAGGAATACAGACATAAGAATTAATGTTACAATTGAAAGATAGAGTGTTTTTCATGTAGGATTGAAACTGCATCCTCTTCTATATTCCTTGCCAGCTCATCTGCTTAACTTAGTAACACTTGGCACGGCTAGGAACTATCTTAAATCAAAATGCAGTTGTGAGTTTGTGGGAGGTATCAAAGATCAAATAACCCAGAGAATGAAGTCCATTCTCTTTTTCCAAGATGCTATTTTGCCATATTATGATGTAGGTATATTTTCAGTCTAATACAGAGAGCTGGCCAAATAAAGCTCCCATAAAGGTACTGCTTGTATAAGTTGACATTATTAGCATATTAAAATAAAGATGAAGTATTGAAGGGAAAGTGCATCAAAGCATATGTGCCTGAGTGTCCTGACAGCCTCCTTTTTCTCTGGTGTGCTAACACATATTCCAAAGTTTCATTCTACCTGATGTGTCATTTACTGAATCACTGTGCTCTCTGTCTATGAAGAAATTGTGAAGAGGATGTTTGTTTTTCTGACTGAGGAGAGAAATACGTGACTTCTCTGAGTTTCCTTTGTTAATTTGTCGTTCATTGCTCAAGTTGGCTAGGCTTGACATAGCTGAAGGTGACCTGATTTTGATCCTGACAAATTCCATTGATTGTGATAGAAGGAAGTGCTGCAGAAAATATATAGTTGAGTGTCAGCACATAATTCAGCCACTCGAATAGGTATGCACAATGCCTCATCTTAGAGATAGCACAATTGCAGCCTTTAGCTTGTTCGGTGATATTTGTTCTGCAAGTTTCCAAACTCTTACATTAAGCACGGCAGAAGTTGCACAGACGACGCAGAAGGAAAGGTGAGAGTCCGTGACTATTTTGCAATGTAATTCCACAGCTTGTCAGCCAGAGTCTTTAAAGTCTTAATTTCAGATAGTTACTACTAAGACTTCTAATGAGGTATCTGAACATTGCATATTTAAAGAATTACTTCTGAGGTACTGACAAAGAAGGCTGTCTGATTGTAACTACCATAGGTGCTTCATGCTTCTTGATCTCGAGTCACCTTGCTGTGAAAAGCAAATGACAGCAAATGATTGGTTAGAACAATGTTAAAAAGTTTTTCTAACACGTGCACTTGCTGAAGGTTGTTTTGTTTACAGCACCTTTTCCTTCCAAACATTCAAACAAGTTACCTGCAACACTGATTTTCTCAAATCTCATGAGCTTTAGCCATGTTCCCACTTTAAAAAACGACATTAGGAAGTGTATTACTGGACTCATCTTTCCCACTGCCCTTTTGTTTTGAGTGTGCTCAGTTAACAGTTCTTCTCCCTAAAAGCAGACCAATTCATTCAGGACTGTATGAATCACTGTAACTTTGCAGTTTATGCATCGTGTTCTGTAAGAAAGCCAAATTTTTACACCAAAAATGCAAACATTTTTAAAAAAATCTCCCATGCTACTCCACTGCCTCTTCTAGCTGTGGTTTGTGAGAAACCATCAACGTACATTTTAGTTCCAAGAAGAAAACCCTTGAAATTCCCAGAAAAATCTTAAAAAACTGTGAATTCCGTTCTCCTTTTACGGAGAAGAAAAAAAAAGCCTTCCACATGATGCACTGCTTTTGAGGAACTCTTTTTTAGTTGCTTAACTTTGCAACACCTTGGAACATTAACTGAACTGCCTTATTCTCAGCTATCAGTTCCCTGAGGTGGTGGAAAGGTAAGTGTTGTGACAGGGATGGTAAAACCCTTTGTGGATCAGTTCCATAATAAATAATTCTGTTGATGAAGCAGAACATTGTACAGAGAACCCTAGTCTTCCTCCAGCTCTTTTTCAACGTTCTGGCATATGATCTAGTTCTGTAAGTAGATGAATGTTTGTTCTTGCCTCTTGAGGTACCTTTTCTTTTTTCATTCTGGAAAATGCCTTGCTTCTACAATTAGCACCTAGGTGTAGTCTGAAATGCCCAGATTTTTGAGCTGGGTCATCCTGTTCCTTTATAACATGTGTTTCAGGTTTTTTCCATGCTCAGGAGAATTTTTATTGCACTCTAGTGAAAAAAATTCCAAAACCCAACAAAAACAAATCAACCCAAAACAAACAAAACAAAAAAAGGAAGTATGGTTGAAAAA